>JAGVSP010005776.1:0-35622 GCA_022494985.1 Micrasema minimum
TTCTGCGTTGCAAACTTTAGCATCTACCATAGTAGGTAAAAATATATGTTTTATTTCTAAAACACCATTGGATACCGGTACCTGAGTCCTCACCAAACCCTCAACTTGATTTTCTATGTAACGAATTTCTTCCTTGCTAATATCTTTGGTCTCATGCACAAACCTTATACGGATCGGTCTACAGAAACGCGGACTTGGTGGAACAGGATTCTGCCAAATAACCTTTTTGTGACTTTCATTATTTGCGATTAATCTTAAAGGCACAAATGAGCTTTGGAATATGTTAGCATCGCTATCACTTTTATTTTCAAATTTCTGCTTAAATTGGGCTTGTTGAGAGCCATCGCAACCCCATTTAGATATTAATTCTAAGTTTTCTTTGTCCTCTTCAGAAATATTAAAAAAAAAACTTCATCAAGATATTTACAAAGACGGGATGTAGTATGATCCAATAAATTTTGTAGTTTTGTTTCGGCACACGTTTCAGTTACACGAAATGAATCTGGGTTAGGGTAGCATTCTGTTTTGGCTTTTTGAATTAATGAATAGCACGGATAAAGGTTTGGACTAGCATTGCGTATTATATTATACTGCCTTTGGGTCAAATCAGCTTCCACAAACATGGATAACGCCTGCATTGGTGTTAGAGGCTGAATGTTTTTTGATTTCTTCGAGCTCAAAATTGTTTTACGGACTTTATGGGCTCTCCTCGGAGATTGGGTTATTTCTTTTAAAACTGATGATGCATCACTTTTACCCGCAGCCCGTAGACTCATTTGGGCAGCATAAGTTAACACTGTATCAGGTACCTGGTCCCGTAACTCTTTTGTTTTGCGCCTTTTACTGCGATCACTAGATTCTTCGAAATCCACAGTCGGCCGACCTGTCTTTTGTTTTTTGACCACATTGTCATTTTTACAGAACCGACTAGCCACTTTTCATTATTTTTTAGAAATCTTTCTTCTTTGTAAGACGCAGCTATCCACTTTTGTTTAAAATCCGACTTTAAGTATCTTAATTTATCTTTGAACTCGTCGATTTTTTCTGCTGGGCAATTGGTGAGTTTCAAAAGGCTATCCTCCATATATTTTACCTTTTTTTCGAGAGAACGTTCGGAACACTGCTTGATGAGGCTGTAGAGTTCTCGTCTTGTCATCTCCTTCACATTCTCCTCAGAAGCTATAATGAAAATAAGTCACTTAGTTTAGTTCACATTTTCAGAAATTTATAAAGCTTTTTTTTAAAAATTGTTTTAAAAAAATGGCGGAAAGTGGCGGAAAGTTTTTTTTTTCTAAAAGTTAGATCATAAACTTAATTGTATCTTGCAATATTTTTTTTTGCCCGAGGAAGACATGATGTTTGACTAAAACGCCTTTATTTGTCAAAAATATCGTAAAAATAATTATGTTTTTATCAAATTCTTAAGCACGCAAAAACTGAATATATAGTATTAATTCAATATTAATTTTCAAAGAATAATAGAGTAAATACCTTGAAATCTTAGATCCATCACAAAAAAATTCACTTCACAACTGTTAAAACACTTATAAATCGAATACAAAATATCGTTTGCAGGTAAGCGCTGAGAACAATGACGTGCGGTTAGGCCAACGACTAAATTCCGACTGGTGTAGCGTCCAATACAAAAGCACCACAAAAAAAAGATGGCTGCCACATGACGTCATAATCATTTAACTATCCGAAAACAGTGTTCAAATAACGGACCCCTGTTTTTTTTTTTTTTTACTTTTGGCCAGCTTTTTATTTAAAATACGTGTATGTGAGGCGATGGAAATATTAGCGAAATGTGGAGGACCCACTATAGTGCAATGTATAAGGCACCAGAAATTGTCCAAAAATGTAGAACGCCCAATAATATTACTAATAATGTGGATAGACTGAGTCCTTGCACTATACTAATGAAAGAAATTCAGAATGCAATTAAGTCGCTTAAAAGAAATAAAGCTACTGGAGGAGACGGGATATGTGCAGAACACCTTAAATATGCTAGTGCAAGGATAAATGTAGTGTGGGCTCTAGCCTTCGCAGCAATGTTTCGACACTCTTTCTTACTCTCTCAGAGTCACTGAGTACCTCAATAATAGTACCCATAATTAAAAATCCTATGGGCAATATGACGACAAAGGAAAATTATAAGCCGATTGCAATTTCTACTATGGCGGCAAAAGTCATAGAAAATATAATGATAGGAAAAGCTAGTAATATAAAAAAACGACTGATAATCAGTTTGGGAAAGGGAATCAGACGGATATTGCAATTTTCGCCGTAAAAAGCGTTGTAAATTTGTATGTGAGGAGAAATACTCCAACGCATGTTTTCTGATGAGAAAATCATGATACTGTGGTGGGTTTACAAAAGATGCCCTATGAATGTTACAGACGTGGAACGACAATATCATATATTGAAATTTTCGCCTTGTTTAACCCTATACGTGGAAAAAGCGTTGTCTCAAATTTGTATGCTGTGACGGACCGTGTGTGAGAATACTCCAGTATTTCAAAAATTAAAAAGGTACCGCCAGTATTCATAAAAGGTCAGGAAATTAAACGGGTAAGCAGCTTTAAATATTTGGGACATATTCTACAAGAACATGGTGGCGATGACGAGGATATAAAGCGCCAGTATCGTGCTCATTGCACACGATCGAATATGTTAGCGCGCCGCTTTGCTCACTGCTCTGAGCAGGTAAAACAGCGATTATTCCAAGTACTGTGTACGCAGCAATATGGCAGTGAGCTATGGTATAATTATACACTGGGTAACGCGAGGCACATGAAGGTATGCTACAACAATGGGTATAGAGCCCTGATGAAAATACCCCGTCACTGTAGCGCGAGTGGTATGTTTGCTACAGCACGTATACCACACTGGGATGGGCTACTGAGACACCGAGTTGCAGGCTTTCGGGAGAGGCTGATGAAAAGCTCCAACCTCATCATCAAACAGCTTGTGCAACACAGATGGGAATTGGACGTGTGGCAGCATTGGAGTGTAATGTTGTGTGTCCAAACACAAGTGAACTGACATTTTTTTTTCTTTTCTTAAAATTACAACTCTTATTTTTAGTTTTATTATTTATATTGTAATTAATGATTAGTTAAGTTATGAAAAATATATGTATTGTATTCTACCTATGCTATGGCTAACTAAGTATTGCACTAACTGCTTAGTTATGCTGGAATAAACACTATTATTATTATTATTATTATTAAAGACATTGTATTTACTCGCTTCATAATGTGACAGTATCCAAATGTTAATTTATTTTTCCAGAATCCACAAAGAGAGTAAGACAAGAAATTATAGCAGACAGGAAGGAAACATTGCCCCGAAGAATTGCGACAAGTAAAATTTTACTCTCAAAAAGTAAAAGGAGAAACCGAAATCGTTTTGCTTGCTCATCTTGCAAATACATTGCCTCAAAAAAAGGCAACTTAATTCTTCACATGCGTACTCACACTGGTGAGAAACCCTTCTCATGTCCAGAGTGTACCTACACATGTGCACGAAAAAATCAGTTAAAGTCTCACATGTATTCTCACACCGGTGAGAAACCCTTCTCATGTTCAGAGTCCAGAGAGTCCAGAGTGTACCTACACACATTTAAAGTGTACTCACGGTGAAAAAAATCATTTAAAGTCTCACATCACCATTTTCTCACACCGGTGAGAAACCCTTCTCATGTCCAGAGTGTACCTACACATGTGCACTAAAAAATCATTTAAAGTATCACATGCTTTCTCACACCGGTGAGAAACCCTTCTCATGTTCAGAGTGTACCTACTTATTTGCACGAAAAATTGATTTAAAGTATCACATGCTTTCTCACACCGGTGAGAAACCCTTCTCATGTCCAGAGTGTACCTACATGTCCAGAGTGTGCACATGCACGAAAAAATCATCATTTTAAAGTCTCACATGCATTCTCACACCGGTGAGAAACCCTTCTCATGTCCAGAGTGTACCTACACATGTGTACGCAAAAAAAATGATTTAAAGTCTCACATGCTTTCTCACACCGGTGAGAAACCCTTCTCATGTCCAGAGTGTACCTACACATGTGCAAAAAAAAATCATTTAAAGTTTCACATGCATTCTCACACCGGTGAGAAACCCTTCTCATGTCCAGAGTGTATCTACACATGTACTAAAAAATCAAATTTAAAGCGTCACATGAATATTCACACTGGTGAGAAACCCTTCTCATGTCCAGAGTGTACCTACACATGTGCACGAAAAAGTGATTTATTACGCCCATAGGGCATTTACATATACATTTTTAAATTATTACACAGTAGGTAGCTATTCATTACCGCCAGAGATGGCATCCAGACACTGTTCCCTAAAATGCACTAGATTTGTTTTTAATTTTAATTTTATTTAACCACCTCAACAGGCCAGGAGGCCCAATTACAGAGGGGAACAACGTCACTAATAACAATTTTGAGCAATTTTAAACACATATTTAATATTGTCCTCCGCATCACATAGCATATTTAAACGAATATATTTTATTTGTATAATATATAAAAAATGTTTTGTGATTGGCCACATTTCAAAAAAATATTTTTCACTCATTATACGAACAAAATACTTAAAAACTCGTCGCTTTCAGAAGAAATTTCATCGTCACTTAATTCTACATTTGATAAATCTACATTAAAATTAAAACCTATTGGGATGGGCTCTGATTTTTTAAAATACTTTTTTACCTATTTTTCATCATCTATTTTTCCTAATTTCTTTGTGTCTCGCTTCTAACGCATCTTCGGAGAGTTGACCAATAGGCAGATCAAAAGACGAAATTATTTCACATCCATGAATTAAAATTTTGTGTACGCTGATAGGCATATTGTACCACTTGTAAAGATTTAAATATTGTTCTCGACTTTCTACCAGCAGATGTTTGAATTCGCACAAATCAATTTCACATCCACTTGCGATCACTCTAAGTATTATTGCAATTTTTTTAATTAACCCTATATCGATTCCCGTTATTTCAGAGCTAATATCTGGGTTCAAGAAAAACCGTCTAGCGGTATTTCCGTCATTAGAAGATCCGTACCCAGGTTTCGGCTTTGTAACCACTTAACATTCCGTGAAATGAACACTTTCTGATTACGCGTACACTTCTGCCATTTTTCATTCATTTTTAAACAAAATAAACGACTAAAATTACGCGCACTTTCTTGATAACACTCACTTTGGTCTTTTAAATTATATGACGAATAATGTAATATACATTACATACTAAGAAAATGTTAAAGTTTGGAAGAATTTCAAGAAAAACATAATCTAATCTAATCTACAAACTATGTAATGTAAAGCATTCAAATATTTATTTTTATAATATCTTCATCAGAACATAAATTTTCGTCTTCTGATACTTCTTCTGCTTCTGAAAAAAGAGGATCTAATGGCAAACTCGGCAAAAAGAATTGCAATGCCTCTTTTGAGAAGTCCTTTTTGTTCCGTTTATTCGTAGGTCGCGAACATGAAATAAATGGATCCGAACTTAACAATAATCTATTAAGAACATCTTTATTACATAATGTTCTAGAGAACTTTCTGGAAAAATTTTGTCTATACTGCCGGAAGTGCTTATTTCGGGCTTCAGCAGCTTCTTCCGAAAGTTGACCGATCGGTAATATGGCATATTTAATTATCGAGGGTCCGTGAACTAATATTTTATGGACAGTGGGCGACATTGGATGCCACCCGTACAACCTCACATAGACTTCTGCCGTTTCTTTGGAGAAGATCTCAAATTTCTTTACATCTATTTGGTAACCACTAGAAATGACTTCTAATATTACTTTTAATCTATTTATTAGCTCGAAGTCTACCCCAGTTATTCTCGATGCTGTCTCTGGATCAGAGAAAAATCTACGCGAAGTGTTGCCGTCATTTGTGTTCCCAAATCCAGCTTTAGGTATGTCCACTAACAAAGACATCTCTTCTTTAATCTCCTGCTGTATTCGCTTCTTTTCATCTTTGACCCATTTTTTATCATCCATAGATCTGGATTGCCTCTTTTTGATCGGCAATTTGTAGGACAAGTGTAAAATTGATTCAAAAAATCTAATTCTTGCGTGAAGAATAGACAATCCAAATTTGAAAGTTTCCGGATTTTCTTCTCGCTTCATTTCTAATTTATTAAAATTCTTTAGATGTAGCTTTGCATATATAACAGCGCAATGTAGATAAAGTGTCCGTTTCTGCGTTGCAAACTTTAGCATCTACCATAGTAGGTAAAAATATATGTTTTATTTCTAAAACACCATTGGATACCGGTACCTGAGTCCTCACCAAACCCTCAACTTGATTTTCTATGTAACGAATTTCTTCCTTGCTAATATCTTTGGTCTCATGCACAAACCTTATACGGATCGGTCTACAGAAACGCGGACTTGGTGGAACAGGATTCTGCCAAATAACCTTTTTGTGACTTTCATTATTTGCGATTAATCTTAAAGGCACAAATGAGCTTTGGAATATGTTAGCATCGCTATCACTTTTATTTTTCAAATTTCTGCTTAAATTGGGCTTGTTGAGAGCCATCGCAACCCCATTTAGATATTAATCTAAGTTTTTCTTTGTCCTCTTCAGAAATATTAATAAAAACTTCATCAAGATATTTACAAAGACGGGATGTAGTATGATCCAATAAATTTTGTAGTTTTGTTTTGTTTCGGCACACGTTTCAGTTACACGAAATGAATCTGGGTTAGGGTAGCATTCTGTTTTGGCTTTTTGAATTAATGAATAGCACGGATAAAGGTTTGGACTAGCATTGCGTATTATATTATACTGCCCTTTGGGTCAAATCAGCTTCCACAAACATGGATAAACGCCTGCATTGGTGTTAGAGGCTGAATGTTTTTTTGATTTCTTCGAGCTCAAAATTGTTTTACGGACTTTATGGGCTCTCCTCGAGATGGGTTATTTCTTTTAAAACTGATGATGCATCACTTTTACCCGCAGCCCGTAGACTCATTTGGGCAGCATAAGTTAACACTGTATCAGGTACCTGTCCCGTAACTCTTTTGTTTTGCGCCTTTTACTGCGATCACTAGATTCTTCGAAATCCACAGTCGGCCGACCTGTCTTTTGTTTTGACCCACATTGTCATTTTTACAGAACCGACTAGCCACTTTTCATTATTTTTTAGAAATCTTTCTTCTTTGTAAGACGCAGCTATCCACTTTTGTTTAAAATCCGACTTTAAGTATCTTAATTTATCTTTGAACTCGTCGATTTTTTCTGCTGGGCAATTGGTGAGTTTCAAAAGGCTATCCTCCATATATTTTACCTTTTTTTCGAGAGAACGTTCGGAACACTGCTTGATGAGGCTGTAGAGTTCTCGTCTTGTCATCTCCTTCACATTCTCCTCAGAAGCTATAATGAAAAATAAGTCACTTAGTTTAGTTCACATTTTCAGGAAATTTATAAAGCTTTTTTTTAAAAATTGTTTTAAAAAAAATGGCGGAAAGTGGCGGAAAGTTTTTTTTTTCTAAAAGTTAGATCATAAACTTAATTGTATCTTGCAATATTTTTTTTTTGCCCGAGGAAGACATGATGTTTGACTAAAACGCCTTTATTTGTCACGCAATAAAACTGAATATATATATTTTATTAATTCAATATTAATTTTCAAAGAATAGATAATAGTAGTAAAATACCTTGAAATCTTAGATCCAATCACAAAAAAAATTCACTTCATCCAACGATGATAAAACACTTTTAAATCGAATACAAAATATCGTTTGACAGGTAAGCGCTGAGAACAATGACGTGCGGTTAAGGCCAACGACTAAATTCCGACTGGTGTAGCGTCCAATACAAAAGCACCACAAAAAAATAGATGGCTACGGGGGGCCACATGACGTCTCATAATCATTTAACTAGCTTCCGAAAACAGTGTTCAAAATAACGGACCCCGGTTTTTTTTTTTTTTACTTTTGGCCAGCTTTTTATTTAAAATACGTGTATGTGCGCGCGTTGAAAAAGATTTTGGCTACCATGCATGATATCGCGGGTTCGATTCCTGACGGGCCAATAATTTATTTTAGTGTGGTTTTCACCTAAAAATATTTCATACGTAACTGATCCATCTTGCCTTCGTATAACAAATGATCAAGATTCCCTCACGTGCAGTGCCCTGTGCACCATTAGGTGCGGAAGCAATGACGTCACTCGCACGAAGCCAAACGAACGGATACAGAGCCGAGCACCTCCGAAAACACTCGGGTAACGTCGAGAGATGTTTTGATCCGCTGGACGTCGATTTTGCCGAGCATTCCTTCCCGCCAAATTGTGGCAGATTAGATTCATTTTTATTCTTTCTATTTTCATCATTCCTTTTCAATCAGTAGTTTAATTAGTTGAGTTCTTTGTATTAGTTTCTAGATATTGTGAAATAAACGTGTACTATAAAACCGTAAGTACCTTTTCATTTCTCTCTCTGTGCACCCACATAAAACTGGTATACTCACAAAGGTATAACTAAAAGGCTGTTTTCCTGACAGGGGAACAAAATTCTTCACTTCAAACAAAAAATCTAAAACGGATGTTAAACGCAGGCATTTACTTCGCGGTCATTAATCCAGGAAAATTTATTCTTTGTGCATTCTTGTCTTTGTTGGTGAAGTGTTTATTACGAAAGGTACCCTACAAAATGGCGGACGAATTCTTGGCAGAAGTGCAGAAACTTTTATCGCTCTCGAGCAAGGAATTTCAACAATGGCTAATTTTATATTCCTCGTGATACTGTTTACTTCGTCTTATCATGCTCGTTTTCGTCAAAACAATAAAGTAAAAATTTAAACGTCCTTGTCACGGCATATTTTTAAAAAAATAAGGCGTAACAGATGTCACAAAAAAAAGGCCAATTGAAAGTAGACCCATAAATAGATATTACGCCCGTAGAATTATGTACTTACATAAGATATTTTATTAAAAGATTTTACAGTGATAATAATAATCTTTCGACACGCGAATATGGAACATTCTGGTATTTACAAGACGACCTGTCATCAGCTGGATTAAGCCCTGTAAATGCCTATCCAAGTGTCCCATATTCCTGTCTTGAGAAACATCACCTTGTAATCTTCTTTGTAAACAGAATTTGTAACTAACGTAGCTGTTACTATGATTAGGTACTTATGAAAGTGTTTGAATAACTAATAACCATCACGCCATTTCGCCAAAAGGGTGAGCAGATTGGATACAACGCCACATCACCCTGTTCTACATCACCACATACTTCCTTTCTTATAACGCGTCACCAATCATTGAATTTTTTTGTGAATCACCAAGGAATCTGAGTTCCTGTGTATTGTGAATAACGATTATAACCTCTTAAATGTGACTTAAGTCCAGAGACATGTTAAGTTAACACTAGACAAGCTATTTCAAAGAGAACTGTCATCTATCGCAAGGTGGTCGCTGTAGGGAAGAAACCTTCGACTAATAAAAGCCTAAGAGCTCAAGATAGGGCGTCCCATACAACATTTTGGAAATTATACGACCTCCTAGGGATAATTTTATAAAACCACTTATCATCAACACATTTTGGAATTTTTAAACGAATATTTCACGAATCTATTAACTGCGGACGTTGGCCAATATACTCACACTTTGAAACGTGTGACGTAGTTGCCTAGTGGTGACGTAGTGAGTCACTAAGCAAGTAAGTATTTTTCAAGTATGAAATGCCCTTAGACATTAATCTAGACCTTATTACTGATCGAATGCAGCGCTTCGATTCTGTAGTGTTTTTAAACTATGCGCATACGATTTTTACTGAATTACGTATGCGCAGAAGTGTCTAAAACCTTAGAGATCGCACCGCTGCTCGAAGAAACAGACCTGCGCATACATTTTGTTATGTAGGTGGGTATTATGATAAAGTCACTTATGAATTATGAACAGGCTTCATGCGCTCGCTCTTCGTCATGTCGTTATCCTAAATGTCAATATTCCGACAGTTAACACGTAGGAAATTCTGTCAAAATCACCGGACGCAGATGTGGCGGCGCATGAAGCCGGCATTATCGGCGCGCGCGGGAATACATACGCAGTTTTCTGTAAGATATAAGCAACGGGGAAAATTAACAATCATTATATTATGTATCTATCAAAAGCCATGTTTTACACCTAGTAGCTCTCCTATATATGGACCGGCTCCCGCCAAATTCATAAAAAAACTGTTACCAAATCAGAAAATACCTACTAACTTGTTTTTAGAACCTGGGTAGCGATTGCCAATGAAATTCTATGGAATCATACGGGTACATAGAGGATAAAAACATACTTACTTACTAATCAAGTCAATTAAACATTTCTTTTGAATATTGTGTTTTCCATTTTGAAAATTAAGTGAATTGAAAAATTATGAAGTGAATTTTATTGCTCTTCAAACTTTGACTTTTCTTTCCAAATTAATTACGCTTACAACATAATTGATTTTAAATGTAAAAACAGAGTCGTTCATATTCCCCTTTTACGTTTTCTGTTTTACGTTATACTATTGATCTAAAATGCTTATTTTTAAACCGCTATCGAATTCTTTTTTAGTGACTTCAAAACGCAATTTAATACTTAAATTATTTCCCTTAAGACAGTTAAAATGAATAAAAATTCGTAAGATAGAAACTGGCGATTTAAAAGAATAAATTGATAGAAAAGTAAAATGGACTTGCGCCCTCCTTCGGGTGAATTAGGTCCTAAATTTATAATACACAACCCCTTGGATTATTAAGTCAATTTTTAGGACCTACTATGTCTGTACTAAATTTGATACCTATGTACATAATACACTCCCTTTAAAATATTATAGTAAATACAAATTTTAATGCTTCCAATCTGGTAACTTTTATTTTACAGAACGAAGTGTGACTTAATTCATTTGTAAAAAACGCAGTTCAGGATGATCGAAATAATAAAACATTTAATGTGAAGACTGCAATAAAGTTATCAATTATCCAATTCACTTACTTGTACGTACCTTCCGTAAATACAGTTGTAAAAATTAACTGCCCATCAAAACTCACATAAACTTGTTTAAAATGGGCACTTATACCTACCTACATACTACAAAATGAATACTTCTTCGATTGTGTAAACTTGTGGGATGCGTGGTTAATAATACGATAATACAGTATCTATTTAAAAATCGACTTAATTAAATTTCATCAAAACTTCACAAATATTTTCTTTGTTTAAATGAAATTCACAATGATCAATTGTCTTTAAATGCGTGGTGCGTACGTTTTGCATTTTTGTGTTTTTTAATAAGCAAAGAAAAATAATAGTATAGGGATTTTTGGCTAGTCCCCAAATCGTAAAATCTTAAATTCTCCTGTGTCCTAAAACCCACTTGGAAGTGTGGATTAGACAATTTAGCAACATATGTTAAATCCTATGATATGTTCAAGAATTTAAATTATTTATTTATTTAAAATTCTATGCCTAAAATTCGTCGGCTGTTTGCGTCAGAGCTGCGGGACGTAGATTTGACTTGGGAGGATGCAAGGGCGGCCGATCGCTTGGCCTGGAGGCAGTTTGTGGATTCCATGTGCTCCACATAGGGAGCGGATATAGTATGAAGAAGATGCCTAAAAACTTACATTGCAGGTGACATATTTCGTAAATTTGAAGGATTATTGAATAATAAACGTAGGCACTCATCGACCATCTCCTTAAGCATATAAAAGAAGATAGCTGACAAAATGTCTATATTTATATACCTACATTTAAAAATATCAACTATTTCCTAGCCTCATAAAAACACATCTTTACAAAAAACATCCAAATTATTGTTTTTTTTTTATGTACAATTACATACATTATTATCAAGTACAGGTTACATATATTATCAAGAAGGAAGTAAAAAATAATACATCGAGTATTTTTCAATAAATTAAAAACCTGTTATAAATTTTGATCGACAGAAACTTCTCCATAAAAAAACGTCACTGTTATTTCAGTTAATTTAAAAGTTACCTATCAATTAGAGACTCCCCTAATTGGAATAATATTTTAACATAAAATGTCAACAGTATATGGTTTACATACTGTTACGGAATTACATTTTTTGTTTTAACAATTATTTGCACCATCTTGTTCTGAAACAACTCCAAACACGAAAAGTTGTAATCGTCATTTTTGACATGATTGTTTTAAATAACATTAAATGTATCAAACAAAGTGGCTGTTTTTAAAAGGGTTAATTTGTTCACAACGCACAATTTAAGTTACGTCTAAAGGAATTGACGCTTTTTCAATCAAGGTGGTTTTAAATCCAAACAAACATTGAAAATTATCCTAAATAAATATTGAACCTATTTAGATGCGGCTTTTTTAGAGCTGATCTAGTAAATCTATTCTGGAATAACTATTTTTTCATCAACTTCTTACTGTTTACCAAATGCTGTGAGTATTCGGAATTCTGTAATTTATTTGAAGTATCTAATTGTTCAAAACTCATAAGGTTCAGATTTAATTATATTTTTATCTCGTATTTATAGAAAAACGTGCATACTTTCTTTTAATAACTCTCCATAAACTATATTATTTAGCTTTTTTTTAAAACAAAACCGGCTGAAGAGGTAAAATTATTATTTTGAAAAATAAAAATTAAACATTTTTGTTGCTTAACCTATTTTATATTTATTGGTTGACGTAAACAATGCTTTATTTCTGTTTTTCAATGTAGTATATAAATACAAAATACGTTTTATAAGCAGCGAAAATGTTTAAATTATTTTCAAACTATTAATTTCTAATAAGTTGTTGTTTTAAAACAATACGCTGTTGAAAAAAAAATACATGTAGAATTTTTTTTCATATTATCATAAGGTACCTACATATCAAAAATGACAAATATTTTTTAAATACAAAGAATATTGGCGGCCTCCGTAGCGTAATGGCTAAGACGCTGGACTCACGATACGGAGGTTCCGGGTTCGATTCCGTGTGAGAACACAAAAAAAAAAAAGTGTTTTTTCTCAAGCTGGGTGTTTGTAACGTTGTTCCCCTCTGTAATTGGGCCTCCTGCCTGTTGAGGTGGTTAAATAAAAATATATAAAAAATATTTAAAAAAAATAATATATTATTTAAATAAAAAACACAAATGTTTCCTTTATCTTCACACTATAATTTTATAGCCAGTGTGACTTTAAAAAAAACACGCAGAACAACTTCAAAACAATGTACATATTATATGGGGAAAAAATCTGAAAATTTTAGTCTAAAATTTTTTTATATCCTTAGGATTTAAATTCGGATGAGAAAAGGTTTCAATACATGTATTTCAGAAGTAGTTTTATCCACATTCAATCTAATATTTGTATGATTCCATCTGAATTCAGCAAATTGTATTAAAATATGACTCACGTATTTGCTGTTTAATTCTTGACCTAGAAGTAGAAATCGGATGAACCAAAACCACAGAAAATGATCAGAAACACGTCACTTTACTCATGAAACCGTAAAAAAAGTTTTAAATTGCCAATAATTTCAATATTTTACACCGAATTCTGATGCTAAGTTGAAATCAAAATACACAGATACCATAGATTTTAATATAACACGTATTAATATAAAAGTAGGAACCTTTTGCAATATCAAAATATTGTATTTCGCTCTGATACGACTTCAAATTTGACAGTAAAATTATTGCAAGCAAGAAGGCGTCAATAATTTATTAGAAAAAAAGATACCTACAATAAACAGTTTCATTTAATATATTCTATGCATCAAATGGTGATAAGTAGGTAGCCTACAAAGTTCCTACGTACTTGTCCGGACACACAAAAAGAAAACAAATGCTGCAAAATTGTTTTTTCTAGTTTGCTGTCATTTTGTGTCCAAATCAGACCCGCTTGTGAAAACCTACTGTTCGTCGTTTCCCCGCTTTTCATTAATATCATGTTATTATTAGTTTATTATCGTTAATAGTCTTTAAAGCAGTCTAGGGAAAGGGTGGGGCTTTCATTGTAGTTTATTATCATTATTATACATATATTTTAAACATTGAAAGTGCGCCGCCCGCTCCGTTTTCGCCTTGTTAAGCAGGTGTCTTGAAGACGAAGAAAATCTAGCGTTTAGTGCTTCAAGACCTCAAGACCAAATTAGAAGGGAGAATAAGGTATTTTCCACATTAACTAACTAACTAACTAACTAACCATCACACCATTTCCCCGAAGGGGTAGGCAGAGAGGATAGAACGCCACACCAATCTGTCCCTGCATACTTCTCTTGCTTCCTCCACATTCATACATCTTCTCATGCACGCACGTCGATTATTCCGACTTCTTACATGCCCACTTTCAAGCACTTGTTTTACTTGATCATGCCACGTCTTTCTCACATTATATTTTTATTTATTTATTTTGACGTGATAACGTCTAATAAATCGATGAACGCCGGCTGCACACACGGAAAAGCATGACTCATTATCACGTTCCGCCTGAGCCGAGTGTGCAAGCGAGAGCGCGGAACAAGCGATAGAGAGGCACGATCGGCCTAAGCGTTCGGTTTGTGACGCATCTATCTCTCTTCCACTCCATTGGCCGATGCGTCCGAGTAGAAGGGTGACAGCAGCAGCACACAAGAAGAAAAAACAAAAAAAATGTTAATTTATGGAAAAAATGACATTTTCAATTAACTCCTGCTTTGTATTATACAAAATAATGATAATTCATTAATAATACAATTCAATTCATAAAAGTATGCTATTTTTCATCAATGTTTTTCTTACGACGTTATCACGTAAAATTATCATCCGTAAACCGACTTTACTGACAACCAAAAGTTTTTTTTTAACGGTCCTTCGTTCATTTCCTGCACCAGCTCCTCACCGAGTTTTTTTTAAAAATATAAATAAAGACCTCAGTGTGAGCACACAAACTTAGAAAAATAAAATTCAGGTCGTGTTAGTACCTAATTATTTTTAGATAGTATTTTTATCTGGACAATAATGTTTTAAATAAATTATTCATTCACAGTAATTTGTCAGAAATGAAATTTACTTCTGATAATTTTTTTTATTTATTTATTTTTATTTATTTATTTCATATTCATTCATTTTCAATGTGTATCATGTAAACAATTTTTTTTTTTTTTTAAATATGTACACCGTTTCCCACGATGAGACCGCGAAACTCCAGAGGGTGATGAATTCATGATATTCTGAGAAAAAAAATCTCAATGATGTTTTTCAAAAAACTCAATTCTAATTTTTAAAAAAAATGATTCAAATATTAATAAAAATTCACGCGTGTAATACCGTCCATTTTTGAACTGGCTAACACCACGTGACCTCCACCAATAAGCGCAAAGCGAAGCGCGACCCTATTCATTCATATGAAATTCGAATTTTGAATGTCCGCACAAGGCAAGGCGTTCGGTGACCAGAGCGGACCCCCACTCCTCCCCGCCCACCGCCACCCCGCCACCGCTAGCATTTCAAACAGAAGCCAGTTTTACATAGTCGCTTTTTATTAATACTTTTTTTTAATTAATTATTAAAAATGCCCGGATCAAAAAACTTTATATTGATTTTTTTCTCAGAATACCATGAACAATCACCCTCCGGAGTTTCGCGGTCTCATCGTGGGACACGGTGTATACTTATATATAAACGGTACTCGGTGCCTTTTACAATAATAAGTAAAATAATTGACAAAGTAACACAATAATATTAGGGTTACAATATGTATAATAATAAAAAAATAAATTAAAAAAACATTATTATTATTATAATATTGATGATGCAACAATTACAATAAAATTGCAATAACTATATAAATATGATAAATAAGAATTACAATATATACGATAAATAACAAAAGTAAAACCTGATAACTCTTGATACATCATTAAGATTGCAACATGCATGATAAAAAAATATTTAAAAAAATTAAAAAATTCTCACGATTGTATACATATTCTTATTTTTGTTCTCATATTTTAAATAAATAATTTTATTTATGATATTTTTAGCAATAAGTCAAGAATATTTCTGTTTACATTATAATTTAAATATAACGTAATTGTGTATCCGATCATGTTTAAAGTAATGTTTTTATTTAGTTCTGTTATTTATGGATCAATATTCATGTATCGTACGTAATTGTGTAACGAAGTAAGTACCTACCTACGGATAACCAGTACAAGTTAGTAGGGTGGTACATGGGTGGGGCGGTAGGAGATTACAAGATAGATACAAAAATATTGTTTTTGTACTGATATACGATGCTACAGGGTTGAATTCAGTAGGTATTAACAAACCAATATAATAATATTATCGCAACGGAGATGCAGAATAATTTTCCAAGCACTAGATGTGAATATTATCCAATGGAATGTTGCACCTATTACGAAAATTCGCCGGTTTAGTAAAATTTTATTCTCAAAATATTATGTAATTAAAAAAGAAGGTCCTAAAAACAAAAAAAAACTTTTGGTTGCCTGTAAAGTCGGTTTACGGACGATAATTTTACGTGATAACGTCATAAGAAAACATTGATGAAAAATAGCATACTTTTATGAATTGAATTATTATTACTGAGTTATCATTATTTTGTATAATACAAAGCAGGAGTTAATTGAAATTTTTTTATAATTAATTAACATTTTTTTGCACTCGTTAATTTCACTTTCACTTTGTAGCTTGTGGTGCTGCTGCTGTCTCCCTTCTACTCAGACGCATCGGCCGATGGAGTGGAAGAGAGATAGATGCGTCACGAACCGAACGCTTAGGCCGATCGTGCCTCTCTATCGCTTGTTCCGCGCTCTCGCTTGCACACTCGGCTCTGGCGGAATGTGACAATGAGTCATGCTTTTTCGTGTGTGCAGCCGGCGTTCATCGATTTATTAGACGTTGTCACGTCAAAATTTTTGATGTTTTCAAAACGATATTCCAGATTTATGGACAGCCACAAAGCTTATATATTAGCTTTGTTTTTTGTCTTCTCCGACGTTTCGGCCGGCAGGCGCTATCTTATGAGTGCTGTCAAATTTGATGTGTTTATGTACTTGGAATTTGTACGGTGTCGCAGTCGGCAGTAGGTATTTTTGTGTTAGTGTGTAATACTGGAAACCATGTGTGTCCTATTATACCTGAATAACTGAGCTTTTTGTTTTTGTTACAAAGCACGTTCGTCTCCTTATGGCACCCCTTGTAAAAATCTGAATCCAGCCCTGTCAAAACGGACATCGTCCACTATCGCCCGCGCACCTGACGTCCGACGTCCGACGTCCGTCGTCCATTGTCGGATCGCGACGGATCGGAATTCGCGGAACACGCCCTGGGCGCTCTGCCGGTCGGGGGCCAATTTGGCCGCGTATTCGGATATAATTAGAGGAAGTTGGCCATTTCCGCGACAAAAACCGATCGATTACCCTTCCTTCCCTATTATGGAGAAATACTCCGATACAGGATCTGACAGGGGCCCTATTCTTGAGATGTACCTAAAGATTAATGTTATGTTTTTTAAAAAGATGATTTCTGAATATATATTGCACCTTCAGAATGACAACCACCTAATTCAAAAACTCTCGAAATAAGATAATCATAAAACTACCAAAAATAACGTTATATACCTTTTTTTTTTTTTTATTGAAATTAAATTGTGTTACAAAATAATTATAATATACTTAAACATAATGTTGGTAATATACAAAAAATTTTGACATAACGTTTCTACCTCTCTAATAAAGTGGATACTTGTGTTTAGAGAGGGAGTTCGTTTTACAATTTTTAATTTTTCATATAAGTAAGTTTCCTCATAAATTTTTAAAATAAAATAAATTAAATGAACAAAATGAAAAAAATATTCCTCTGTATGGAGTTTAGGCTGGGGTAGGTCTTATATGTTTTTTAAATTTAGTTTTAAAGATTTGTATTTGTATTTTGTATTTGAAATGTAATGCAATGATTGATAGATACATAGATTGGCCATTAAAACATTAAGAAAAAATCGACGAAAGAATATCGATCGAGAATATCGAATAAGTGCCATTTTAGGTATAGGTAAATGAAGGGTATAGGTAAATGAAGTTTTTTTTTATTTGTTTTTTAATATTTATTTATTTAATATATTATCGAATTTACAAAGCTTAATAACACAATAATTATACAAAATAATCTTAATGCTATACCTCACCAATAAAAAAGACAAGCTCTTGTGCTTGGTGAGGGAGGTTACGCTAAAAATACATAAGAATTCATAAACCTGCTCAGAGCTGCACTTTCAACCGATTTTTGTTTCTCTTTAAATTTCTAAATGTAGTCGAAAAGCTCATGAATCGCATCTCAAGTACAACATATTCCGAAGAAGACAGAATGCAGAAGTCCCCAATTTGCGACATAATCTGGTCGGCTACGCATCCGAAATGAAATGAGGTTATTTTTCAGAGAAAGCAAACTCTTGGACTTGATGACTTTTTATTGCAATACTTCATAAATTTTCATATCTGATAAAAATGTTTTGTCTTTTTAACTATATACATTTTTTATGTCTTTTGGGACCTGAAGTAGGTAAGTATCTGTATAAATTAAAAGAGTGAGTGCTAAAAAGTTTGGTATCTGCCGTATATAATAGCGAAATAATCGATTATAACATATATTATCTTATCACAATCCTTCTTTGTGTGTGCCAGGATCGTTCCAAGAAAATTTTTGACGTGATAAACGTCTAATAAATCGATGTAACGCCAGCTGCACACGAAACGAAAAAGCATGAATCATCGTCAACGTACAGCATGAGCCGAGTGTGCAAAGTGTGACCCGACGCGCCGGACAAGGGATAGAGATGGACTTTCTGGCCATAAGCGTTTCGGTTTTGTGGACGATTCTAGTCTCTCATGCCGCGTATCAAGGTATACAAATATTTGAATTTAACGATAGCAAAAAAATGATATATTTATTGGAAAAAAATTTGTTGATATTAATTAACTGATGCTTTGTATTTAACAAATAATGATAAATTTATTAATAATAAATCAATACAATTTAATAAAAGTATGCTATTTTCATCAATGTTTTCTTATGACGTTATCACTTAAAATTTTAGCGACCGTAAACCGACTTTACAAGACAACCAAAAGTTTTATAATTTTATTTATAATCATTGCTCCTTGTAAGACAATATTTAAAAAAAGTTAAATCTTTTCAGTTTGCTCCTTTTCAATCCTGAAACCTTGATTTATGTTGATTTTTGATTACATATACAGATATTAGTTAAGAACGTTTATTTGCAAAGTTACTGTAAATTTCAGTAATATATCTGTGCTTTTTATCAGCGGCGAAGGTATTAACCTTCCTATTTACAATAACTGTAATTATAAGATCAGAATTTAATTAAGTAATTTGCATGTAATTATTGAGTTGTAGGGAAAGGTATGAAAACAATAGTGTGGGATACTAGTCGTGGGATTGAGATAAATGTCATCTAGTGTCAAGTCACATAGTACCTACCCTACTGTGAAGCCTGACTGTCACTTTTAAACCATATTTATTATGTTGGTTACGTTTTTTATATTGTCAACGTTTTTGCTTATTGGATTTCAACTAGTCCGAAAAAGTGACTTAAAATGGCGATGGGGGATTGAATATAAGATGGCTTTATCATTCGTACCTATTCATTTATTCCTTTCATATGCATGTCCCTTTTTTCTCGTTTTCATTATTCATACACCCTAATAATTCTTACGAAAATAGGTTCAACTGTAATGTATGTTATTTAGGCATCGTGAAATTTAATTAATTATATAAAAATTTTGAAATGCAACTTTTTGTAACATAGCACAAATTAGTTTTAAGATATTCATTTGTTTAATTTACTACATGCCTAAATTTTTAGCTAATTTAGAAGGCTAATTTATTTGCCCTTACCGAACTGATTGTTTACTTATTTTTTTAAACTGGATAAATAAATAAACTACTATGTACTACTACTCTATGCACTCTCACACCTCATCCCGCACCCAATGGTGCATAGGGCACTTGCATTGTACACACAAAGTGCAAGCGAACCTGATCATTAAATTGTTTACATGAAGACAAGATGACCATGTCTTATACGCTGCAAACGCCAGTCCCTATGTATCACACACATGATTTTTTTTTTAAATTATCAAACACTTGACTATTTCTAAAGTTGGCTTTAAAATCACCAATGTCCATGAAAAAAATTTTTTTTTTTTAAATAACTGTATTAAAAATATTATTTTTATGTTAATAATATTTTTAATATTGTAGGTATGATTTTTATTGATGTAGGTATAGTAAACTTATTAAAAACTTGTCGAGAACAGGTAATTTATATTGAGTAGGTACCTACGTTGTTTTTAAAAATAAGTACCTTACCTACATGCTGCTAATATGCATAACATTAACAAAACTATAAACCTTTAGGCATTGTAAAACGAATGATTTACGACGTTCATGAAGACTTGACATCCCCAACCCTTGTTGCTTTTATTGTTTAATGATTTTCTGGTTAATTTACATTATTCGTTATTAATAACAAAGTCCCTTTTGCTCTAATTAATGTATCCACCTGTGAGCTAATTAAAAAAGTAATAACAATTGTAATAGCATTTACAAAAATGCAATTTTCACGCTGATTTTAATTACTGAGAAAGTCAAATGAAATGCATTGCTTCTGTCTACGACGATTTATCAAGAAATCTTTACGCTTTCGCATAAATTATGGATAATTAAAGTAAAGCAATTCAATGTTCCAAACACACATACATTTTGTACATAACATAGTTGTATGTTAATGATAGCGTGTCACTCTGGATTTTGTATATTTACATACCCAACTTATAACCGTTTTCAGACTAATCAATCTTCTCAAGTATTCGTGGACCTTGGAAAAAAGTATGAATGGGTGGATTTTAGATTTATCATGGGAAATTGGCATAATTCCATTTTCTTACTCGCGTTGTTTTGAAATTGAAAGTCTTTTAAAAATGTGGCTTGACTTTATTTAATTTATTCATCCTCATCGTCGATATAACATCTGCGTAGTTTTCTACGTTCGGCTCATTACCTCTACAGCATTAACTCCATAATTTCTCGTAGGCTATTTAAAAAAAAACGTTGTGTAGAAGTTCTCTCTACCGCGCACTATCACGATGATTACTTTTTAATCAACTTAATGCTCATGATGAAGATAATCTCATTATTATGACCCTCAGCGTAATTAAAGATTAAACTAAAGTAAAATGGAGGCAAATCTCACGGCTAGGGAAGTTAGTGCAATCGTGTTATAAGAAAGCTTATTTGAATTACGCCCGTAATTTATGAACTTTGATATTATGCATTGAATTAAAAATGCAATCGTGTTTCTTGGGGGAAATATTCATTTATGGGCTAAAACAAAAAATCTGAATTAAGTTGCATACGATGCTAACTCGGGTTTGCGTTTTTGTGTTTTTGCAATAAAGAAAATACAAACATTGTAAAATTTGATCATAAATTAAAGTGTGGTTACATTGGCTGGGCCATAAATCTCGTGACATAAAAATACAAAAATTAATATTCTTGCAATTAATGTACGTATGCATTTTAATTCGTTTTTGTGGAGCGAAATATTTTGTTGAATTAGATAAACTAACTGTAAAAGTTACCAAACAATACCTCTAACAGATATGTAGCTAAATAAGTATGAAAACTCAGTATTAAAATATAACAATTGCATTTTATTTTAATTTATTATCTTACTTTTTAGTAAAGTGAGAGAGAGATGTGTGACAGTAAAAGTAATGAATTTGCTTCGTCCATTACAATTTCAAGTCCTTTGTTTTTGCTCACATTGTCAGAAGGACTGCGACATAATTACAAGGAATCTCTTTTTGTCATAACGGTTCATGAAAACTGCCACATTACATTATTTTGCCAACTAAAAATGCACAATGCACATTGCACTTCACGCGTCACTAGATAGGTATACTGTAAGTACACTTTTCATGCGCACCTAAAACTTTTTAAACAATTCGTAAATAACGTAAATTTGGAATCACAAGTCCACATTTTAAGTATATGGGGGTGCTTCCGCTAAATGTTTAAAAAACCGTGATTTTATTCAATATTAAGACAACTTGTAATCATAGAAAATTTTGAAAATACGTAAACCTATTATTATTAATTTGGTATAAATATTCGATATCGTTGATGTTTTACAAATTATGAATGAATTATTGTGTTAATTCGTACCTTGTTGAAAGATTCGTCGTTATTTATCTAAGAAGAATATAAATCATAATAATTCTTTCAGATAAAAATAAACCATTTTAAACTCTCAATTATATACTATTACGAATAAATGAATAAGAATTACGGAAATATTTTTTTTCGGTCTTTATACATACTTATTACTAATATTCGGCGGCCTCCGTAGCGTAATGGTTACGACGCTGGACTCACGATACGGAGGTTCCGGGTTCGATTCCCGGTGAGAACTAAAAAAAAATAAATAATATCAAAAGTGATTTTTCTCAAGCTGGGTGTTTGTGACGTTGTTCCCCTCTGTAATTGGGCTCCTGGCCTGTTGAGGTGGTTAAAATAAATAAATAAATAAATAAATATTTTCAGTAAAATTCTGGTTGGTTCCATAAACAAAGTAAAAAAATATAACTAACTAATCATCACGCCATTTCCCCGAAGAGATAGGCAGAGAGGATAGAAGCCACACCCCTCTGTCCTGGCACACTTCTCTCTTGCTTCCTCCACATTCAAACATCTTCTCATGCACGGACGTCGATTATTCCGAATTCTTACATGCCCACTTTCAAGCACTTGTTTTACTTGATCATGCAATGTCTTTCTCGGCCTTCCTCGATTTCTACATCCAGGCACAGTCGCAACATATATTTTTTTAGCCGTTCTTTCATCATCCATTCGCTCTACATGACCGAACCATCGTAACAGACCTCTCTTAATTTTGTCGATAGTGCTTATCTCAGTAAAAAAGTATAATATTTCTTATTTAAATACAATTATGTCTGCGTCGTGTAGCAGCTAGCGCGTTGGGCTACTATGCATGAGGTCGTGGGTTCGATTCCTGACGGGGTCACTGTGATGTATTTATTTCAATGTGGTATTTCACATTCCAATAAAAATATTTCATATTTGATACCCTGCACTAGCGCTGAAGCGAAAGACTGATCATCTCGCTTTCGTGTAACAAATGATCAAGATACACTGCACGTGGGTGCAATGCCACACCTTGGGTGCAGATAAGGGAAAGTAGTAGTAGTAGGTACATACATACGTCATACGTTATAAGTCATGCGTCATGTGTAATTACGTAATAAAATATCTCTCACTACTACATCCGTTATCTCATAGTACCACGTCACACACACTTGTCACTCGTTACAAAGGAAATTGCCGGCATATTTTCCATTTCGCTTGCTCGTAAACAATAATAATTGGAATATCTTACAGGACTTAACTACTCCCGTACAAATGAAACTGAATGTCGCTGAGTGGAATAAACACCTCTTATTTACACAGTAAAGTGCCGAAAGTTTTTACTACCCTCCCAATTAATTTACTTTAAACTTGAAGGGTAAGTCTTCACTGGCATATTTTAATTTTCTGATAATGTGCGTTTGTTAAATTCTTACTTTAATAGTCTAAGAGACCCAACTACATAGGGGATTAACTTCGCTTTACAAAAATAACTTGACTTTTCAAACCTTTGAGATATGAATTGTCAATATTGTTCATATGACCCAGAAAGCACGAAATGCACCCTGTCGGTATCGTAAGGTTGGTATCACCTTTTTAGGTAGGTACCCGTCATTCTAATTCATAATTATGAAATTGCATGAGTTTTGCTGGGCCCAATTTACAAACCAGTTTAGTGAGGGGCAGGTGATGAGGAAGCTTACTTCGTCAGTTCGAGTCCTGAATTATCGCTGGACATTACAATTAAAATCGTGTCGCCTTAACATCCCCATGAAAACAACAGTTTATTAGAGACATTGGACAAAAACAGCGCGGGAATAGTAATGAAATTATACTAAGTACAGAACCTTTAGCATGGAGTTTGGAACGAGATAAAAAGAAGCCCCAACATATAGCCAAAGCATGTCAAGTTTCTTTTTAAATGCAAACTTCTGTATGAATAAGTACCTACCTACATTAATGTTTCCATAAATTCTTGTGGAAGTGTAATTTATAGTTAACAAGAGCTTAATTAAACAGATTATTGCAAGTGAAAGTTTATCCAATGAAAAGTCGATGCTAAATAATACATCACAACTTTCCTCATTAAAGTCCTTTTTTTACACTTTTAAAAGAAAAATTATATATTCGCCCTCTTGCGTACATCACTAAGGTCTCGCTGGTATCTGAAGGCGCAATTAGTAAACTTTGGTTGCCAATACACGGAGTAACAAAACTCGTAGTACAAACCGAAAACTAGTGAATCTACATTACTTTTGGAGTAGAATTTGTAATGTGACATTCAAATCTGACCTTTATTTCTTTTCTTTAATTCTAAAAGTAAAAGCTTTCAAAAGTACCTTCCTACCGTAGCTTAAGTAAAATTGCACAAATTCCTGTTAGTATTTAATTTTTGCTTTTGTTTTCTTTATGGATAGTATTAATTTGACTAAACAAATTATATTTAATACAAATTTGTATTAACTTATTACTCAATTTTTCTCGAAAACTATGGGTCAAATAAAAAAAAATCTTTTGCACACACAAAACGAAATCTCGATTTTTCCAATGTTAATAAAAAAAATTGATGTTTGCAAACAGCATAGGTATTACATAAGCTCCAATAGTTACAAATTTATATTTATACTATAAATTGGCAATAGAAGATTATTTAGGTAGGTACTTATTGCGTTTGTAAATAGCCTCGTATAGACGAACTTTTTATATAGGTACCTATCTAAATTAACGCAACTTTCATTTATGAAATTCTGATAATTACCATTTAAAAAATTATTGTTAAAATACGTATTGTACCTACTTAGGTACATTCCTACTGTACCTTATTTCATAAATAAATAAATAAATTTATGTAATCATTAT
The DNA here is from genome assembly GCA_022494985.1 of Micrasema minimum. NCBI lineage: Eukaryota > Metazoa > Arthropoda > Insecta > Trichoptera > Brachycentridae > Micrasema > Micrasema minimum. The sequence continues at coordinate 25,094 of JAGVSP010005776.1, forward strand.
TTACGGTGCCTTTTTTATTTGCATAATGAATAAACCCGTTATTTAAAATCCTGTTCTTGAACTGCATAATATTATGTACTTTTAATTATCATTACTTTCACAAAATGAATATTCAATATAATGATAATTTGTACAAATTAAAATTCAGTAGATTTTCTAAATGCCAGGATGCGTTCTTCTCTCTTGCACAGTTATCGACGATACCGGCCTACGATTAAATTAAGGAAAATTGATATTGGTCAGGTAGTTAGATAGATTAGTAAAAATAATAAAAATCCTAAATTGTACAAAATAACAACACTTGTGTCTAATTTAAATCGTCGTTAATTATAAATAATAATTAATTAATCAACATTTTTAAGGCTTATCAGCCCCTAGCCTCCACTACCAATATCAAGTCTGGGTACGCTACTGACCCATAATTGTACCAATATAATAAAGTTATAATAAATTATCACAAGCTGTGGTATCATATAGGATCAATATAGTGAAGGAAATAAACAAAAATAGGACACAAAATGCCAAACACTCTTCAAGATGATCGGAAGACTGTTGATGTCCATCAATAGTCCGCCTTCTCCATGATGAGTTTTCCGTGATTTTCTCATAATCTCAGGCAGATACGGAGAAGTTCCCTTTGGTCCGCACCAGATGGATCCCGCCTGATCCCAACACAATATATTATTATGAATAATCAATCAGGCGAATGTGTGGTAAAACTATCTATGACAGGTGCATAATGTTGAAATTAGAGCAGAATGCAGGACTGAGATAAGCATTATCGACAAAATTAAGAAAGGTCTTTTACGTTGGTTCGTTCATGTAGAGCGAATGGATGATGAAGAACGGCAAAAAAAATATATGATGCGACTGTGCCTGGATGTAGAAGTCGAGGAAGGCCGAGAAAGACATGGCATGATCAAGTAAAACAAGCGCTGAAAGTGGGCATGTAAGAAGTCGGAATAATCGACGTGCGTGCATGAGAAGATGTATGAATGTGGAGGAAGCAAGAGAAGTATGCCAGGACAGAGTGGTGTGGCGTTCTATCCTCTCTGCCTACCCCTTCGGGGAAATGGCGTGATGGTTAGTTAGTTAGTTAGTTTATCAATTAAGGACAGTCAATGATAGAAAATCCACTTGATGAAATATAAACCTTGTGGGTAAGTAGGTACATCATAAGCGAGGTAAAAAATAAATCAATGTAACTCCCATTTAAAAAAATCGTACCTACCTATAATTTTCATAGACGCCTCTCTATTTTTTTTCAATTCTTGTGATATTTTTCATAGTTCAATATAGTGTAGGTTTGGTTCTTGGGTTGGATATATTATAATAATTTATCAATCATACAAAATACATCCATCGAAATATAATTTGATGTCTGATCGCCCACAACCAAAAATAATAATGGCTGTCGGTAATTGGCGGCCGAACCATTATTTTAAGTACCGATTCTATTTTCAAATAGAGGGAAGCGCGCGCAGAAGCTCCGCGGTCATTTTCAAAGATGGCGTCGCGCGGGAACAGTTCGCGCCATTGGACGAGCCGGGAAAGGCAACGCCCAGCTCAGTTTTCCAGCGGAAGAAACACATTAAACATTAGGCCACATAATGATAACACATTTACTATTTTACCGACACAATATTCGGCGTTTACACCAACCCAAGCAAAAGATACCATGTTAGTTTTTATGCTAATGCGTTAAAATTTTCCGAGCGCCAAACGCCAGAATGTAGTTAAATGTTTAATTAAGGGCACGTTTAATACGTTAAATTAGGAAATATGTAGGCACAAAATGCAATTCTTATTTAGGTAGTTTACATTAAACCGTACCTGGGTATTTACATTTCACAAGTTTATATTCTAATTCATAGAAAATAGCATAGATAAATCATTTCGGGTTTTCTTGGATTAAATCAAAATATCTATTTCAACCTCAATTATATCTATAATACTTAGGAATATTTTTATATTGTAGCTATAACTATGTGTACCCATACTTTTATATTCTAGTGTTAGATATTTTAGATATATTTTTTTATCGTAGTTAAATTGTACCTACCTACATTAACCTACAAATAGGACATCGTACTTCCTTTTTTGTTGTGAATAAATTTAAAATACATATGTACGGAAAATATACCAGGTAGGTACCTAATGCAATTTATAATAGGCTTTTTAAACTGTACAGTCTTGCTACTACTATTCTCTCTTATCCGCACCCAATGGTGCATAGGGCATGAAGGTAGGATGATCAGCCTTACGCTCCAGTACCAGTCCAAGGTATCAAACATGAAATAATTTCATGCAACGTCTTAGTTGCTTTTTACTACATATTTTAAACTTTTTTTTTGTAAAACGTTAAATAATGTCAAATATATAATTGATGTCGTATATTAACACTATTTTAATACATTTTAACAATACCTATATCCTATATAATATACCTGCGTTTCGCCCTTTATCTGCCGAATACAGCGTCATCTGCTACGCGGGAGAATCGGGTCGGCTTTCTTTAAACGTATTATTTCTAGAAAATGTTGGTGGTATATATTTTTGGCACTTAAACGATATTTATTTGTCAGTTTTTGCGGTAGGTACCTACTTTCAGAAGATTTATTTACATATGTAGGGGCGCGGCATTCGCTTTGTACAAGTAGGTACGAGTAGATATAAAGAACAATGTAATTTTGTAGGTTTAAGTACCTATTATTTTAATTAATTACGTATTTACGAAAGGGAATTATGTTACATTTAAGTGTTACAACAGCTAAAAAAGGGCTTTTACGTAAAAAACTACACCGTTATTTGTTGGTAGGTATAGTTTCTTTTAGTGACCTTGTTTATTATGCTTGTGTATAAAATAATATTTGGAATTAAAAGCTGTGGTCCTATTCCAAACAAATTTACAATCCCCTCCATTTCTAACAAAAGCATTTCGTGTTTGACTAAAAATAAAATTTTTCCATTCAAAAATGTAAATATTTTCATGAATTTAATGTTTCTAGGTATGTATTTTCAGTTGTTACTCAATTCCTATTTTCTATCACGAGCCGATTGTGCTTTATTGGAATAGTTTTTACAAACTAATTGAAATATGCTCAAATACTAAAATAAGATTGCATTTTTTTTTTTTATTATACGATTCTGTTGTTAATGAAATAGGACCTACCCATATAATTGATAATCATATTTTTTTTATCTAGCTTAAACACACGCCTAGTTCGACTAAATTGAAAGGGAAATGAGTTTTTGCCGCCCCCTACTCTAACAGACTTAAATATTCATTCCATTCGGCCAACTACCTACCCCTCTACTTTCCTTACTAAAATTACAGTAGGTTTCTATGTAGTACCTACTCATACATCAAATTATATTGACAGGTATACCTATACATCCGTAACGTACGTATTCTTGTCATAATTTGACCACGTCTTTTTCTAATTGGTTAATCAATTGGGTTCTTTCCGATTTTTTATTTTTTATTTCAAAAAATTGATTGAAAAATAACAATATCTAGGGAATTTTTTTTTAAATTTTTACGATGTCATTTTAACTATCTAGCGCGGTTTGAAATAGCGCTTTTTCAAATCGCTCGCAAAATCCTCCATTTGGCGCGCATGCGGTGTGACGTCACAGCAATATAGGCCCTCACTACGGAATGAATTTTGCGCCTTTCACGGTGGACGGGTATGACGTCATTAGCCAATAACGGGCGTTATAAATCATTCGTATTTTCGTGTTTTTAAAACATAAATTTATAAATAAAAACGAAATTTTTTGATCATTGTGTTTTATATTGTCGGATTTGTAAAAATATACTTTGAATATTTATAACGTTTTCAAGGATATTCGTATTATCGGGAAGAACCCTATAAATGTATTAAAGTTTAGTTACCTGTGTAGGTATTTTTGTTAGTAAGTTAATAGTTAGTAAGTTGGATAGAAAATCATATCTGGTTTCCCAGTCAAGTATTTTTTTGATTTAAGCTAAGCAAATTTAATGTAGAAGATTGGTTCAGCACCGTCATGGATGAGTTAAAAATGTATTAATTTATTTAAAATTTAGTGCACAAACAATGTACAATGTACAAGGTTGTCTTATTGTTAAGAAGCAATATTTTCCAACCATCCCTTAATTTGGTAGCGATTAACATTAATTTATTGTACCTAGTTTCTAGTTTTAGTGAGGAGATGAAGCTTAAAATTTACACAGCATTTATAAGTCGGTATACAATTTAACACAGAACACAGAAGTGAGGCAACGGGCACAGCAACCCTTGGTATCTACTGTCATCCGGCGAAGGCGTTTCGCTAGCTAGGCCATATACTACTTATGCCTCCCGAGAGCCTTAACCATGCTTGCCTATTTTACACGGTATCAGATTCTCGGCGTCCTGGTTGTCCACTGTTGACAATTCGTCGGCAGTTTGCGGCAGAGCTGCGGGACGTGGACTTGACTTGGGAGGTTGCACGGAAGCTGGTGGCCGATCGCTTGGCTTGGAGGCAGTTTGTAGAATCCATATACTCCACACAGGGAGCGGATATGGTATAATGATGATGATACAATTTAAAACATACTCAAATATGACTTCAGGAAATAGAATTAACAGAGGATTGAAGGAAAGAAATGGGGTAAAGAATGAACAAATGGTATTTTAGAGGTTTAATTATTAGGTTCCTACTAAAAATGTATTACATTTTGATTACCCAAAGACTTGAAGACAAATCTGTATTTATTTTCCATGAAAGGAGTAGGTAGGTATATTAATTAATTAAATATCTCTTCTCTCTACAGAGATGAAGAAGCTGCTTTCAAACTCGAGAAAATGGACATTCAAGCGATTACAGGCTTATGATCTGTCATTGGCTGGAGTGGCCATTTGACGTTTTACAATATTCCCCATTCCACACCAGCTAACATATTTCTATTTTCCTTATGTGGTATGTATTCGAAAACCATCCACGTTCGAGTTGCATACACTTTGTAGGTATGAAGTTAAGTATTTTCAGCCAATTACATTATTTTGGTAATAAAGAGGTCAGAAACTACGTCTCTACTCTTTATATTATTTTGTAGAATGTAATTGTAGTTTTTACACTTTAAACATTTATTGATAGATCAATAAATGTTTAAATGTAAAAACTATCTACTTGTAAGATCGTCGCGCCCATCGACCAAATTTTACGAAGGTCGCGCCGCTATTTATATGTAACTGTTGAAATGGAAAGATTTTCTATCAAAACCAAGCAAAGAAAATAGTACATAAAAATGCGAAACAATTAATTTATTTCAATATATTAAAATTACCCATGTAAATCCCGACTGAATTGCGCCTATAAAATAAAAGATAGGGGTAATTGCTGTGTACTTAGTCTGTACAATTTCCAGTTGGGTGGAAAACAGCCCTTTGTGATAACATCGTAAATTGGCCCCACTTACTTCAACTACCCTTAGTACCAACTTCCCCACACTGAGAAAAACGGGGTGTAGTTCTTATAAATCATAAAAAATACTGTTTATAAATCCTGTTAGTTACGAAATAATGCCTGCTTGTTTTAGATAGATTGCTGTGCGATTGGTTTCAATTAGAATTTATCGGTAAATTTTCAAAGATATTCAAACTTTTTTCTTCACATACGCATCATAACTGCGATCCATACCTATCGATGTAGATAATTTGATGAACTGTGCCCAGGATACGATAATGATATTTTTTGTAAAATTTTAATTTTATTTTAACCTATTCATTGTGTAAAGAGGCCCAATAATATTTTTTTTAAAAACATTTTTTTTATTTATGTGGTCTCACCGGGAATTGAAATCGGAACCTTTTAAACAGTACTTGAGTGAATGAGTGGGACTATTAAGAATTACGCATATCGCACCATGATTGCACTTACTAAACTCAAAAAGTCAACTTTTGGTAAATAGCAAAAATGTCGATATAGGTAGTTATGAGAGAGATTGAAACGTGTTTCTTGGACAAAAATTTCCAAGTTAATTTTCGACAAATCAATACTTAGTGCAGGATTTAGTGTAATAAACCTACCTACCTATAGTTTTCCTCAGTGTAACCACCCATCCTGGGAGAAAATTCGCAACGGAAGTTACTCGACTATAGCCTTATTCACAGGAAATACTGTACTAGCTTATGGTAGGCAGTTATATGCAGGTGTATAGCGCTCTCTTATATTAAAGAAATTACCATAGAAAATGTTTTAAAGCTCTGGATTACGTTGATCGTCGGCATTATTTAATAGCATAATTGCAAATAATTAGGTGATATTGTAATACTCCATTAATTTTCTCATTCAAAAAAGAAACAGGTAATACCCTTCAAAACTTTCGTTGTTTGCAACGATTCTTTATAAATAAATAAAAATTGAAATGTTTCTATTTGTTTATAGGCATACTAAATATAAGTAATTGTATCCAAAGGCTCTGACGCCAGTTAGGGTTAATTTCACAGCACCACTAATTATCAAATTCCACCGTGTAAAGACTCCAGCACTCCAGCACAGGGCAATACACGAAACGTGTGACTTATATGTCTAGTGATGACTTGTGGGTAACTAGACACCTAGACACGATAATACTTTTCAAGTATGGAATGTCACTTCTCTGAAATTCTTGTTCGAAGATTTTCAAAATGATATTCCGGATTCGTTGGCAGCCACAAAGCTTCAAAAATTATCCCATATATTACAAAAACTATTTTCTGGGAAGCCTTATTTTTTGACATTTATTTTATTTCTCAGGATTAACTAAAGGTGGTTGCAAATAAAAAAAGTGCTCATGATATTTTAGGGGATTAGCAGGCCAGTTTTTATTTTATTATATTTATTCTCCCTAAAAATTAAAATTCCATTTTGCGGCCACAATTAAGTGAGCGCCGCTAACTTAGTTCCATGTTATAAGTAGAAAAGGAGCTGAGTTTTGCTCAGTAAATTTTTTTTTTTTAAATCGTGGGTATGTGGAAAAATTTTAATATATTTTTAGGTAAGTAGGTACTTTATACTATTTTACTTTAGTCCGCCTCGTGGCATAGTGGTAGCGAGTCTGGCTACTGTGCATGAGGTCGCGGGTTCGATTCCCCCACGGGATCAAGACGAAATATTTATTTGGGTACGTGTGTTCATATCATGGTTTCATATTAATATTTCACGTGTGATACCTTGGACTGGCGCTGAAGCGTAAGACTGATCATCTTGCTTTGATGTGACAAATTAACAAGATTCACTGCGCTTGGTGTACCAATGCAGTGCCCTATGCACCATTGGATGCGGATAAAGGAGGGTAGTAAATTTAATAGGTAGGTACTTTATTTAACTAAATACGCATTAACATCTTTCAAATTTAAAAGTTTTCATAATTCCGCTCTACTTTCTTACATTTACATACCCGTTATATGAATGGCATTAAGCGATCAATAAGCAAAAAGAAATTAAAAGTCTAATGACATTTAGTTCCCGGATTAAGTCTTACAATAAAATGTTTTATTTATCGAGAACGGATGTTAAAATAGCATATTTAATTTTATCAGGATTGTGCATTCAAATAAAATCAAGATAATTATCTTTGTTCATAAATTTAATATTATATGATGTTACTTGAGCGAAGTGGCAATAGTTACTAAAGAAGAAAACATTAATTTTAGTTTCACTTCATATGCACAAAAGCTAGTTATACGTTGTAGGTGGATACAAAAAGCTATATATAATAAATGTATTTATACAGGGTGTAACAAAACTCGATGTACGAACGGGAATCCAGTGAATCTACGTCATATTTGGAGTCGATTTTGTAGAGTAATTTTTTTTTATTTGACCCTTAGTTTTCGAGAAAATTCAGTACGAAGTTGATTTTTTTTGCAAATTGTTTTCGAATATCATGTATTTAGTCAAATTAATACTATCCATAAAGAAAACAAAATTAAAAAACGCTTTTTTAACAAGAATTTGAGAAATTTTACTTAATCTGCCAAACTTGTGAAAACTATTGTAAGAAAGAAAAAAAAATTTTCAAGCTCAGATTCAAAAGTCATATTACACAATTGTCTCCAAATATGATGTAGATTCACCAGTTTTCGGGTTGTATAACGAGTTTTGTTACACCCTGTATACCTACTTACGTAATTACCACCAATGAACGTATTATTACGTGAATTTGTTACTCAGATTTTAAATGTTTAAAAATCTCCTATTAACAGAAATGAGGCAATAGAACAAAGAAAAAGAAATAGATGAATTAAATAATATTTTACGTTCCCATAAAACTTTACTAAAACACACAAGGTAAGCGGATAATTACTTCACGAATGGTTGAAATAATCATGGTCTGTTTGTTGATGAGGTTAATATATATATATATTTATTTTTTTTCATTCGTGAAACGATAGTTTTTTTCCTTTTTCAACTGCCTCGTGTACCTGCATAATGTAACTAACTAACCATCACGCCATTTCCGCGTAAGGGTAGGCAGAAAGGATATAACGCCATACCACTCTGTCCTGACATACTTCCTTTGCTTCCTCTACATTCATACATCTTCTCATGCACATACGCCATTTATTCCGACTTTTACATGTCCACTTTCAAGTATTTGTCGTACTTGGTCATGCCATGTCTTTTTCGACCTTCCTCGGCTTCTACATCCAGGCACACTTGCATTTAATCTTCTTTTAGTCGTTCTTTCATCACTCATTCGCTCCTCATGACCAAACCATCGCATCGTAAAAGCCCTTTCTCAATTTTGTCGATAATGCTTATATCAGCCTTGCACTCTGCTCTAATTTCGACATTTGTACACCTATTATACATAGTCTTACTACACATTCGCCTGAGAGATCATATTTCAACAGCATTTAGTCTACTTTCATCCTTCTTTTTCCAACACCACACTTAACTACAATACATAAGGGTTGGTACCAGAACTCCGTTGTGTACTGCCAATTTTAGGTAGGAATTATTTAATAAGAAACAAAACCGCATTGGTTATTTGGGATTTAAAACAGTACAGTGTGGCGGCAGGAAGCATTTTCTTTTCTTTTGCAATTGAGTAATAAATGATAAACTTGAATTCCTAAATAGAAGCATTACCTACAGTAGGTACCTACCTTCAATCATTTACCTGATTGCATTACGTGTAATTTCTTAGTTCATATAAATACTCGGTACTCAATTATTTCTATCACAATTACACTTCAATATTAATTGCTCATTTACACTCCATATCCTGTAATTGCGTTGGCTTATCAATCCAATGCCCGTATTATTAGGAAAATGTAAATGAACCTTATTAATAATAAATTAATGAGTTATTATAATAGACAAACATTTTTCAAACGCGGACACTACAAAGTTGGCAATATCCATTGTTACAGGCATCTGTAAGCTAATTATATAGATGCAACTCATCTTATTTGCCTACGGTTTATCCAAGATAATTAGTTTTATGTTAATTTTTCCGATCACTGAAAAAACGAGTTATTAACTTTGACGATTTTCTTAGTCAAGCAATTTCCGTTTTCCTACTTTAAAACTAAAGAGCTAGTCTACTTTAAAACCAAAAATCTAGGCAGTTACTTTAAAACTAAACATCTAGGTATTTTAAAACTACGTAATATGTAAAAAACTTCACTTTTTGTTCATGTGTAGCTAAATCCATTCGGCTTTTTCAAATAAATTCAATGAAATAGCTAAATCCGTACAGATTTTTCAAATAAATTCAATGAAATAGATAAAACCTTCCAGCTTTTTCATACCCGCTGAAAAAATGTAAAAATCCATAAAAATAAGTGATGCGCATCATTTAGAAAAATCAGAACAGCGACGAAGATGTTTTTAAAGACGGGATTAAGGGACTTATGACTTGCTACCCGAAGTTGGATGCATTAATTCAGAAGTCAAAGTCACAAGTCCAGAGTCATTAATTCTGCAAATGGCTAAATTTCCTCAGTTCTCACCTTGGAAAACATCCATTGTTGATATTTTTCTTATAATAAATAGCTTTTTCCGTTTTGATGAAAAACATAACAACACCGCGCTTACAGCGCCACCTTCAGCGGAGTCGAGGAACTAACTTCACTAATCGCATTTCCCGCGTCATAACTGTCACTTTTCTCGACATTTTCCTCGTAATGGCGCCCTCACCGAGATCACCAGGAAAGGACACATAGAGTAAACGGCCATCTCGAGGATTGGCCGCGAACTAAGCGAAATGGCGGCAAAATCTCTGTTTCGGGTAAATCCATCGCAGCCCGGGAGAAGAAACGCAACAAATGCACTGGATGCAATTCCGTGATGGCGCACGACAGGATCGCTATACACATGTTGCAGTTTGCGCTAATTATCCTCGCGAGAGATGGCCAGACTTCTGACTTCGTGATGTACATTAGAGGCATTCGTTGGCGTGTTCATTTGACCTCAACAAACTGCGAATAATCGCGTGTGAATTGGACGCTGATCAGTCAATTAATTTCTCCAGGTAACCTGGCAGTCTGTGTGCCAGCGGGTTTCAGATAAGG
>JAGVSP010005777.1:0-15464 GCA_022494985.1 Micrasema minimum
AAAGTCGCAAACCTAATATAATATATTCTTATAAACAACATTTTGAGTGACTTGTCTACAAGTATTGGACACACTCAAAATGTTATTATTATTATTATTATTATTATTATTTATATAATAGGCAGGCAGCTTTTGCTGGTGCGCCTATATCTCTTGTACTGCTTCTTGTCTGCCTTCTGCATCTAAACGGTTCTTGAACTGGTTGACCGTAGCGGAGTGAACAACTAGGCTTGGCAACTTGTTCCAGTCTGAAACCACCCTACTAGGGAAGGAAGTTTTTCTTAGGGTTTAGGCGGAATTGGGGACGATAGAGCTTCCAGTTGTGGGCCCCGTAGATTGGTGTTGGGATTCAGTTTATACATCTCGTGCAAGGGACAGTCATAGTAATCGTTTAGTATCTTGTAAGTTTCAATTAAATCCCCTCTCTTCCGTCGCTCTTCCAATGAGGTAAGTCCTAGTGCTATTAATGTTGTTTATAAAAATTAGCTGGTAAAAGTTATAAGCCAAACAAATTGAAGATTCATCTTCAGGCGTTTCCTAGTAGGTGATATAATTCGGTAAGAAATCTCACTTGCAATCATAAAGGGTTCTGCTAAAAATGCTTAGCAAATTTTCTCAATGGATGACAGAGAGTGTTCACATGTGAAGCGTCGCGCCATTTTATTGTTTATTGGCAGATATGGATATCAAATACTAGGTGAAATGGGGAATGTTGTAATACATCAAGTGGCCACTTAATCCAGCCAATGACAGGTCATAAGTCCTATAAACGTCTAGATATCCATATTCCCTTCCAAATTTCTCGTCTCTGTTGAGATGTCAAATTGTAATATATTCTTCATTATACTAACTTATAACCACTCAAAGATATACTTAAAATATTTCTAACTTTAGAAGAGTAGCTTTCTGAATATTGTTATTCGCACTAATCATGATATAACTGCCTCAACTAAAAATGTCTAACACAAAAAGGCCTGTTTTATTTAATACTAGCTGATACCCGTCGCGTTGCTGCCGCAGAAGAAACAGGTAATTCTAGAAATATCGATTGAAATTTGAAAGATTTATCTCGTTTCTTTGGAAATTGGTAATAGAAGGAATGCTTTGTATTTTCTTTCTGATGATAAATGCATTTATGAAAATTGAATAACTCGTATAATGTGTATACTCGTATGTATAAAGGTATAGTGTAAATGTTATTTATTTTATTTTGGTGACTTTATTTTTCAAGTGCTTCATGGTAGGTATTTATAATATATTTTTTGTTTATCCGTCTTTGGCATAAACAATTAAATTTCTTGGCTGTCCGACTCGTAAATTTAATATGAGGACTTCTATTACCCTTGAAAAAGACACCCAGGGACATTTTATTTTTTAAAATGTGTGTGGCAGGTCCGACGCATGAATGGAATTTACTCTTGAATGAAAAAAAGGTGCGTCCGTCAAGTTGGATTTCAAATATAAACTCTATATTCGAAAACAGGTCACACCCCCCAAAACCCTTTAAACGATACCAATCTTATATTTATAAAAAAGATGTGCGTCCGCCATCTTGGATTAAAAAATAAACGCTTAATTCAAAATCAGGACGCCCGTATCGTCTAAAAACGATACCCATCTTCATTTTATGAAAAAAAAGGTGCGTCCGCCATCTTGGATATCAAAATAAACTTTAAATTTGAAATCAGTACGCGAACACGCCCTAAAAAAACGATGCAAACCTTCATTTTATGAAAAAAATGTGTGTCCGCCATCTTGAATTTCCGAATAAACTCTTAATTCGAAATCAGACGCCCATACGCCCTAAAAACGATACCCATCTTCATTTATGAAAAAAAGGTGCGTCCCGCCATCTTGGATATCAAAATAAACTTTAAATTTGAAATCAGAGCCCCCAAGAACCATTAAAACGATACCCTTCTTCACTTTGTGAAAAAAAGAGACAACCGCCATCTTGGAATAAAAAATAAACGCTAGATTCGAAATCAGGCCCCCCAAAACCATTTAAAACGATACCCATCTTCATTTTCTGAAAAAAGGGACGACCGCCATCTTGGATTTAAAAATAAACGCTAGATTCGAAATCAGGGCCCCCAAAAACCTTTAAAACGATACCCAACATCCTTCTATGAAAAAAAGCTTTGTCCGCCATCTTGGATTTAAAAATAAAAGCTAAATTCGAAATCAGGACCCTTTAAAAACGCTTAAAAAACGATACCCAACTTTATTTTATGAAAAAAAGTTGCGTCCGCCATCTTGGATTTAAAAATAAAAGCTAAATTCGAAATCAGGACCCTTAAAAACCCTTAAAACGATACCCAACTTTATTTGATGAAAAACGTTGCGCCGCCATCTTGGATTTAAAAATAAACTCTAAATTCGAAATCAGCACCCTTTAAAAACCCTTAAAACGATACCCTACTTTATTTTACGAAAAAAAGGTACGCCCGCCATTTTTGGAATTTAAAAAATCCACATGCTGTGCATGGGAAGCAATTCTGTAATGGGAAGTAATGGTGATGATAATTATTTAATTTAAAAAAAATGAAAACTCATTCGGCATTATACAAATAGAATATATATTTTTCGGGAATTGTGCGAGTCCATATGATCCATGTGTTCACCTCGTAGCACAGTGGTAGCCCATTTTACTACCGTGTATGAGGTCGCGGTTCGATTCCCGTAGAGGGTCAAGATGAAATATGATTTATTTACATGTTATTTTTTACATTAATATTTCATGTGCGATACCTTGGACTGGGACTGAAGCGTAAGACTGATCATCCTACTTTCATGTAATAAAATGATCAAGAGACACTGCACTTGGTGTACCAATGCAGTGCCCTATGCACCATTGGGTGCGGATAAGGGAGAGTAGTAGTAGCAAATGCTCCAAATTTCAAACAAAGATTCTTGTAGCTCGAAGGAGAAATAAAAACTTCTAGTAGACTACCTATAATATAAACTCCAAACGAATTATAAGGTAGGTACTTTTTATTACGAATTCACTGTCTGTTAATGATTTTATTCCATAGCCATAAAAATTATAACAGAATAAACTTAAAATATTATATAGTAAAAAATTATGTTTTTAAAACGTTATAACTTTTTTATTTTCCCAGCTAGAAACGATTTTTAGGTGTCTTTGAACTTGAAATTTCGTCTTCTTTCTATTTATTGCAAAAAACAGAGCTCTGCAGAGTTATTCTCGATCAGGAGAAGCCCTTGTCAAACGATTTTTTTCTCATAGAGAAAAAACTGACGATGAAACTAACACAGAAATCTTGAACAAAAAAACATTTTCGGAGGTAAAAAAATGCACTCGATAGCTCAAAACCAATTCACGGCACTTATTTATTGTGAAAAAAGTCCAATCGGGGTGTAAATAAATTTAAAAATGTAATTGAAAGTTCGAGGTGTATAAAAATAAATTGTATATGTGATGAAAACGACATTAGCGCCTTTTGCTGTACAGCATTATTTGACGACATTTTTTATAAGCTTTATGTACTTAGCTATGTAGTACTATCGGTTACATGGCGTATCTAAAATTCACCCGGAACTGTCACTAAATTATATCAAATACACAAATACCAAAAATTATAAAATGGATGTTATAATGCAGGAACCTTCCCAGGAGTGAATAAAACAACCCTCTAGAACAACTTATTGCAATCGGATAAGCGGTTTACGAATCTATAAAGGACAAACATATATACAAACTTACATTCATTTTTATATATATAGATTCCTTCCCTTACATTATCTGCACTCTGCACCTAATGATGTACTTAGCATTGCATTGTTATACCAAGAGCAATTTACCCTTTAAATTTATTACACAAAGTCAAGAATATCAGTCTTACGCTTAAAAAAGATTTTAAAATATCAAAGTGTTCAACAATCATTGACTACAGTGCTTATTATATATGTTTTGTATAAGATAATATCGGTAATATTGATATTAAAATGTACAAAATAATACATTTTATTTCATTTTTTTTTACCAATTCATCACACCAAAATACCTTCATAATAAAGTACATTTTTCGACCTACAGCATAAGGTTTATGATATAATTTTACTATTAAACTGTAACCAATTGATTGACTCTATTTCCACATGTGAATTCTCAAGTATTTTGAAGCCAAATGAATTTAAGTCGTAAACTATTGAAAACAGCTTTTATCTACCTTTACAAAATGATTGGAAATTTATGATGAATTTTTTATCGATTTTTTATTCATGAATAACGATGAGAAATTGAGCATATAAAAATTCATGGCGCAATAAAAACACCATTGCACTTTTGTGCCATAAATATGTCATAAAATTTTACTTATCGGCACGAACAACTATGTTAGAAAATAGCTATTTTCCAGACACCACTTTCTAAACTTTTTGCATCTAATAAATTTTCCTTGGTACCTAGATATTATACTCTTAATGTGGTGTACATTCTCGTACACTTTATGTACCTTAACACAATTGTTAAATCTGCGTTATTTAGTTTGAAATTAAGTTTTTAAAAAAGCAAGTATATAATTCCCATGTTTTTTAAAATCTCTTCATCATCATTGATTTTTTATATGAAGTATCTACCCACATAATATTACACTCTACCTTTGATTAGATCTAGATACTGTAAAATGCATGGATTCATTACAAATTAATGTACCAAATGCGCGATTAAGACGCCATAGAACATTTTTTTGTTGAACTAACTAAGAATTATATGGCATATTTCAACCCCTTATTGCGCATGTGTAGGTTGTATAATAAAATTGAATGTAATAAAATTGATATTTTTGTAAATAATCAAACTTATTTTAGAACTACATGTCTAGAATTATAATTAGTAGATACAAAATAATAAAGTAAAAATATTTCTTATATAAAATATATTTATTATTGTTTATATGTATTATATATTATGTACTGTGACGCGGAGAATGGGGTGTGAGAAGGTGTGATAGCTGTTGCGTCGGGACTAAAGGGAAATTAGCTTCCCCACACCGTTTGGTGAGAAGAAATAAAATATTAAAAACCATTTTGTAATTCCGAAACTGACTTAAGCCCCTTCTCAACACCAACCCGTTCTCCCGTCCACCGGCTAATTCAGTTGAGAAAGCAAACCAGACTAAATGCTCCAAAATAAAATGTGAGACTTAGGTCCCTTGTCTCCTAAAGCCTCTCTTCCACTTTTGTACTCTCGGAACTGGGGCATTGAACAGAATGACAACTCCATATTTTGAGGTTAACAAAATTGTTTAATAATAAATAGAATTTTGCATTACAGAGATAGCCATTTCTACTAAATTTTACAAAATATACTCCTAACTTTGCGGGGAAACTAAATCGTCATTAACCAAATTAAAATTTTTATCCCAGTTATCTTGATCCAAACATTCTTTTTACACTTACATTCATGCCACAGGATGCTGACTATAATACGTTATTACTTTATAACATTAGCACAGAATTTATGCAAACTAATCAGTGAAGTTAAGTAGCTAGCGTAGATCGTAAAGTTTTCCAATCTCGCGATTCAATTTAGAGACAAATTCCTTCTGATACCATTATCGAATAAACTAGGGCTGCGGATTCTGTAATATTATATCAGCATAAAAAACAAATTGGGCGAGTATGAATGAATCTACTAGTGGGAGCAAACTAACATTTTAACTAATTTACAGTAAGGAATGAAAAGTATTTCTAATATATGACTACATGGTGACGAAAGATTCAAATAATAAATAGATGCCCAAAATGGCCGAAATGTCGCAGACCGATGCTTCAATGCGTGGCAGATGAATCCTGTTGGTGGCATTAATCTTCGATAATCCGATTGATCCTTTACATCTACCCCGCGTGTGGCTGTGATGGGGGTTCAGCGAAAGCATCTCTCGCTGATAGTTGCTTGCATCCAAGGTCCATGAGGCGTTCAGATCATCAGGGGGATTGCATGATGAATCCTGTTGCATTCGGAGTCCGAGTTGAGCTCCTCATGACAGTAATATACAGAATAGTGCTTGTTGAATCTTAGAATATCCCCCCAGTGGAGATATTCCCCTTTTTTTTTTCATCGTCTTAATGGCCGAATATCAAATTGCATTGTTGTGCAAATATAGTAGCTGCTCATTAATACAATGGCGAGGCAGCCAATGTAATATAAATAAAATAAATAGGGATAAATAGAAAAAAAGAAGAAAAAAGGATTCCTGTCAAAGAATGTCACAATTAGCATGACGGATTGCAGATTTCTGTGTTTTCTGTATGAATATGATAATACAAAGGTACTTACGTCGCTAGACGAATCCTTTTCTCACTAAGTCACAGTTTAATTTTATACTGGATATGGCGGTGTCGGGTATTTCTCCCGCGGCGCCATGTTCGTACCGCCGTCCGAGGCGAAAAAAAGTCAAATATATCCTTAGCGACTGGTATTGCCAGTGCAAGTAAGTTATGGACAAAATAAAAAATATAGATACTGTGTTCGAATAAATTTGCAGTACTTGTCTAATGCGCATTCGCGCTGTGACGCTTAATTTATAACGTCACAGTACGTATGTATATATTTTATTTTTTATATTTTTTATAATTGTTTCTTCTTAGTTTTTATATGCAATATTTATAGAGCCTATTTTTTATTGTAAAATTTTTAATAATTTTGTAATAAATATCATTTTCACCTGAATGTATGTAACTGAATGTATATATACAAAAAATAAATAAATTAATCAAGAAATTACTTATCTTATGCAGGGGGTGGGGTAGAGAAAAATCTAATTTTTTTGGGACACTGTATTTTCAATGCAAACATAAAAATATGCATTAATAACTGAAATTTCTCCGCCGGCTATCCGTCAATCGGGGGACATTTAGACAGTTTCAGATTCGTATCGCGGCCTTTCTCATTTTTCGATTTTGTGACAGCGGAAACTGCGGGGTTAAGGAAACCCGTTTAATTTATTGAAATATTACATCAAACAACCCGTAAACCTTTCCATAAGATTGATAGCCAAATAATTTACTGAACTTTCTTTCGGGTTATTCTTACCCACGGGGATACGTTGTACCGGACTTAATCTAATCGAATCAATAAGAGTGATAATAAATACATACATAGGTAGTAAACCACTATTGTTTATTGGGTTATCAAATAAATTGAAAATATTGTTGAGTAAACAGGTATTTGATTCTAGATTTTTGAAATCCCAGTGAATACTGGTTATTTTCATTTTCAATATACCAGTATCCGCTCCCCTATGTGGAGCATATGGAATCCCCAAACTGCCTTCAGGCCAAGCGAATCGGCCTCCAGCTCCCGCGCATCCTCCCAAGTCAAGTCCACGTCCCCGCAGCTCTGACGCAAACTGCCGACGAATTGTCAACCAGTTGACGACCGGGACGCCGAGAACCTGAATGCCTTTTAAAATATGGGCAAGCATGGTTATTAAGGCTCTCGGGAGGCATACGTAGTATTTGGCCTAGCCAGCCGAAAAACGCCCTTCGCCGAAGACAGTAGATACCAAGGGTTGCTGTGTCCGTTGCCTCACCTCTGTGTCCTTACAAAGTCAAACACACGCACACCTAAAATTCTTCTAGGACACCTATACCTTAAAACTTAGTATTCTGCTCTTATCTTGGGCCCTAGTATAGTTGCCACGATTCGCAGCATAGAGAAGAACAGGTGTGATGCAGGAGTTATAAAAAGGGGGCATTTTTTTTTAACCCCATAATACCGATTCTCCCTGTTAACCCCCCTATCGCGGGAAAGATTCAAGTCAAATATAGATGCCCAAAGAAGATGGGGCTGAAGAATATGGTCGGGGTGCGAGGGAGGGGTGGAGAGGGCGGGGGGTGGGGGTACGGGGGGGAGGGGGTGCTTCAATAGGTCGGAGGGGCAAGATAATGAGGGGCGGCGGGAGGTTGGTGGCAAAAATCATTCGATAATCCGATTGATCCTTTACATCTACCCCGCGTGTGGCACGTGATGAGGGGGTTCAGCGAAAGCCTCTCTCGTGATAGTTGCTTGCTCCAAGTCCATGCGGCGTTTCAGATCATCAGGGGGATTGCATGATGAAATCCTGTTGCATCGGATCCAGTCGAGCTCCTCATCGACAAGAATATACAGATAGTGCTTGTTGAATCATTAGAATATCCCAGTGGAGATATTCCCACTTTTTTTTTTTCATCGTCTTAATGGCCGAATAATACCAAAGTGGCAATTGTTGTGCTTAAAATAGTAGCTGCCTCATGAATACCAATGATGACGAGGCAGCCCAACTTAATAATATATAAAAATAAATAGGGGATAAATAGAAAAAAGAGAGAAAAAAAGGATTCCTGTACAAAGTAATGTCCAATTAGCAATGTCATGGATTGAGATTCTGTGATTTTCGAGGTACGTAGGTGCAATAATTGATATTACAAGGTACTCTACGCTCGCTAGACGAATCCTTTTCACTCCCACTAAGACTCACAAGTTTAATTTATATACTGGTTATGGCGGTGTCAGGGTATATCTCTTTCGCGCGGTCGCCATGATTGTACCACGGCCGTCAGAGGCGAAAAAAAAGCAAATTTCCTTAGGCGGACGGGTATTGGCCAGTGCAAGTAAGTTATGGACACAAAAAAATACAAAATATAGATATTGTGTTCGCATAAATTTGCAGGTACTTGTACTAATGCGCATTCGCGCTAGTGGAGCTTATTAATTGTAAACGGTCACAATGTGTACAAATAATGTGTACAGGATACTATACACATACTTATCATTACAATATGCTCCAATTGATGGGTATAATTTTATTGATGTTCATGTTATATTCCCCTATAGAATTTATTTTATATTGATTCACCATATGCCATTTTTCGTTTCGTACCTATTCCTTTTTATGTATATTTTGGTAAACTTTTTTTTTATTTTGTTGTATTTTCTACTGATAAATAAATTCTTACATTTTTGCTACATTGGCTCCATCCCGATGACAATACGGGCAAATTGCGGTTTATCGGGAACGGCAATTATTTTTGTATGTCAAAGTGTTATGTTTTAGTTTCTCAATAAAAGAACTTTAACAAAAAATAATAAAAAAAAAAAAATTCTAGATTTAAACCAGTAAAATATGCAATAATTTGACTAAATAAATTGTTTGCGAGTTAGGAAAACATTGGATACTTATGTGAAAAAAATCTTAAGGTATAGTAAAAACAATTTAGAACGGATTTTCCTTATTTTACGCGCAATGTTCCAGAACTCTTGGCGTGAAATAGTGAGCTAGGGATTATCGGAACCGTTTTAAGGTCTTGAAAAATCTCCTGGCATTCCTTACACAAGCCTTTAACATTTTTGCAATAGAGCCTTTGTGGAAATTTATCTCTGTCTAATGTAACGGAGGTATTTTTACTGCTTCATTTCATATGGATTCATGTTTTGATCAAGCACCATTTTTATATTATTGAAATTCTGTCGGGCGAACAAATGATTCTCATTTTTAATAGAATTTTCTTTTCTTTTTTCCATTGAATTGAAAACGGATAAAAATATCTTAGTCCAAAATGACATGTTACAAAATTTATCTTGTCTTGGGGTGTAACTTCACCCACATCCAACCGACATCGATCGATGCATCAAACATTTATCGACAGAAAAATTGCTATTAAAAATTTTTATTATATTATTAAACCTTATTATTACTTACTTGACAATGGCATTTTTTAAAATAATTTAGTATGATCTAATAATTGTTTCAAAAATTATTTTATATATCGAAGTTGTGTGAAATTTAATGAATATTGTACCCACCTTGACATTTTTTACCAAGGGTTGCTGTGTCCGTTGCCGCACCTCTGTGTTCCTTACAAAGTCAAACCACCGCACACCTAAAATTCTTCTAAGACACCTATTCTTTAAAACTCAGAAGTCTGCTGTCTTGGGCCCTAGTTAGGCACCACGATTCGCAGCCATAGAGAAAAGCAGGTGTTGATGCAGGAGTAGAAAAAGGCGGAATTTTGTTTTAACCGAGTAAACATCCGATCTCCAGACAGCTTTCATACTGTTGAATGCGGCGCCCGCTACTCCAAGCCGCATTCCCGGTTCTTTCTGAACTCTGCCGTTTTCTGTCATGTACGCTCCCAGGTATTTGAAGCTCTCGACCCTTTCGATGACTTGTCCCGACAAAGCCAGGGGGATCTGGGCATTTTTACACGAGCTGTTACACATGACATGGGTTTTCAAATCTACTGTCATCCGGCGAAGGCGTTTCGGCTGGCTAGGCCATATACTACGTATGCCTCCCGAGAGCCTTAACCATGCTTGCCTATTTTACAAGGCATCAGTTCTCGGCGTCCTGGTCGTCCACTGTTGACAATTCGTCGGCAGTTTGCGTCAGAGCTGCAAGGACGTGGGACTTGACTTGGGAGGATGCACGGGAGCTGGCGGCCGATCGCTTGCCTGGAGGCAGTTTTGTGGATTCCATATGCTCCACATAGGGAGCGGATATGGTATATTGAATATCATTTTTCACACCGGATTATCCAACTTTAAATTAAAATTAATTGAAATCTAATAGACTGTTAAGGGTAGTTCAATTCCCAGTCCTCTCTTTTTTTTTTTTTCTATCCCTGTCATCCTACCCTTGCCTTATATCTCTTGTTTTATATTTATTTTTCTATCTTACTTTGCCAATGTATAAATGTGAAAAACTGTAATTGGTTATCATGCTTTTTTGTATTCTACTTTTTCACGTATTTAAACTGTTGTTTTTCCTATAAATAAAATAAAATACCTTAAAATTGATGTGCTTATCGAATAATAATAAATTAGTAGTACTTAATGGAGTCCTGGTACCAATCGTTATGTATAGGAGCAAAGTATGAAGTTGACCACAAAGAACGATGCAAGATGTCGATATTTTAAGAGGCAGAATGCAAGGCTGAGATAATAATTATTGACAAAACTAAGAAACCTCTTTCACGATGATTCGTTCATGCAGAGCAAATGAATGACGAAATTACCGCTAAAAGCATATTATATTATAATGCCAGTGTTCCTATTAGTAGAAGTCGAGGAGAGTTGAAAAAGACATGGCATTAACAAGCACTTAAAAGTTGTCATATGAAAAGTCCGGATGATTCGCGAACATGCAGGAAAAGATATATGATTGTGGAGGAAGCAACGAGAGTGTAAAAGAACAGAGCGGTATGGCGTTCTATTATCTCTGCCTACCCCTTCAGTGGAATGGCCTCAGGAGTTGTTTACATAAATGCGTTGGTGATCGATTCCTATATTTGTGGAGAAATCAAGAACTACGATTGTATGAAGGAGCAATCCTTTTAATCATAATCATAATTTTCCAAATATTAATTTGATGTAAAATCCATTACCTATGTCTGCCGACAATCTACCAGGGCAGCATAACACAGTTGGCGGTGACAGACCGCACGAGAATGCTATATTGGATATCTTATTAAGCGCGCGCAACGCTCTCCTGATTGCTTCCACCCATTATTCATATCTCGGAAGCGGCAATTATTCCTTACCTCCTACTAGCACCTGATCTCCGGGTACAATTTACTATTAGGAATGGGTGTGTCCCTGTAGCATGCAACAATTAATCATGCGGAATGATTGAAGTAATTAATTAATTTTGAAATGTGTTACAGTGTGTTGCCATGGCTACGTTATTTTAATTATTTCAGTAGATATAAGCAAATTTGAGTAAAATAAGGTGAATTTGCGTAAACCATTGAAGATAGAAGTGTAAGAAATAGTCCTTAGAACATTTCCCATGCAAATATTATATGGATGGTTAAAACGCTATATCCCTATAGCAACCGTTGTAATAATACTAAAAACAGAGTGGGCAGATTGGTTGAGAACATACCATACCTTACAAATTTACCCCTAACGCTACCTATTTACATAAAATTTGAATGACATTTGCCACCCTCGTTTTAGTTAAAGTCACACTGTTTCCCAAAGGGGTAAGAAGAGAAGATAGAACGCCACACCACTCTATCTTGAATACCTTCACATTCATACATCTAATGCATGCACGCCAATTATTTTTACTTTTCACATGACCATTCTCAAACACAGTTTGGTATGTGAACTTTTCTAAATTTGTTTCAAAAGTTTGATTTTAATTTAATACAGTAAAGATTATTACATGGATTAAAAAAAAAATTCCTTGTAAAACATTTTTTTTCTCAAAGGCTATTTATTTGTATCTTGGTAAGCATGTGAAAAGTCGGAATAATCTACGTACGTGCATGAGATGTATAAATGTGGAGGAAGCAAGGAAAGTGTGCCAGGACAGAGTGGTGAGGCGTTCTATCCTCTCTGTCTACCTCTTTGGAGAAATTACGTGTTTGTTAGTTAGTTAGTTAGAGTACTTATCTACAGTACCTGAGAACGGTCAATCGATCAAATTGTCACACAAACCCTTAAAATTGAGAAACAATATTACAAGGGTTGTGTAAACAGGTAAAAAGGGTTCACAGTACGTAATTCACATACGTATTATAGAGAAAGGCATTCTGTTTGACCTCGCTGATTCCTCAATGATTCGAAAGGTCCAATCAAGGCTTTATACTGCCGTCACAAGAAAGAAGCGCGTATATATCGAATTAAATAAAGTATTTTAAAAATACTATTTCAATTCATGGCTTTTTAAAATATTTCATGTGTGATACCTTGGACTGATACTGAAGCGTAAGACTGATTATCTAACCTTCATGTTATAAAATAATTATTCATAAAAACTGCACTTGGTGTACCCAATGCAGTGCCCTATGCACCATTGGGTGTGAATCGTATATGTGTTGCCGGATTCGTCTTGATAAGATCTGCAATCAGAGCATAATCAGAACAGTACCTAGATACCTTCTAGAAAACACCATCATCATCATACCATATCCGCTCCCTATGTGGAGCATATGGAATCCACAAACTGCTTCCAGAAAAAAACTAGAAAACAACTGCGTAAAATGATAACTTTATTTGTTTTTGTTTTTTATCTTCAAATACAATGCTTTTTTAATATTTCGTATTTAAACCGCAATGGGGTTCTTTCCGATTTTTTATTTTTGACTTCAAAAAATTACAGTATCAAGGTAATTTTTTTTAAATTTTTACGATGTCATATGAATTTTCTAGCGCGGTTTGAAATAGCGCTTTTTCAAATCGCTCGCAAAATCCTCCATTTGGCGCGCATGCGGTGTGACGTCACATCAATATGGGCGCTCACTTTGCAATGAAATTTCACGCCTTTCATAATGGACGGGTATGACGTCATTAGCCAATAACGGGCGTTAAAAATAATTCGTATTTTCGTGTTTTTTAAAACATAAATTTATTAATAAAAAATAAATTTTTTCAGTATTGTGTTTTATATCGTTGGAATTGTAAAAATATACTTTAAATATTTATAACGTTTTTAAGAATATTCATGTTATCTGGAAGAACCCCATTGGGCGTATCTATTTTCAAAAAATCACCCATAACGAATACTATTTTTAAATAATTGTTCTCGTGTCGCTTACCCAATTTTATATTTTCAACCACATATTTTACATACGCACGCTTCACCCTAAAGATGGCTCCTGCAACGGAGGTCGAAACGTTGTAAAATATGGCAAACAGATAAAGGTAGTGATTACAAAAGTTCTACAAACATTGAATGATTTAATTCATTGTACTTCCTCAATTCTGTCAAAACCTCATATACGTAACTCTTTCTTGTGACGCCGTATTCACGCTTGAAGGCTTTTACATTTGTTTGTGTGAGGCCGGATAGTCGTCCAAATTAGAGTATTACCATCACATCGAGGGACACAATTTATAGATAATTGTTTATTACAATGAGATTATCTAAAGATAGTTTTTGAACCTGAATGGGCTATGGGACAAATAAAAAAATAAAAATTTTATGGTAAATTTATATCTAGGGTAACAATTTTTATTTTTTGGATTTTCGTTATCATTATTATGTCCATAATTAAACTTCTACACACGAGAGCAATCCTAAACCAGGTAGAAACAAAAAATTATTCTCAATTTAATGTTTAAAAAAATGACAGGGATCTGAATAAAATATTATGTTATTAGCTATTGTGCAAGTATTAATCAGTAATATTGATTAACTAAGTATCTCTGTAAATTATTGTTTAATTTTTTAAA
Source organism: Micrasema minimum (assembly GCA_022494985.1). Lineage (NCBI taxonomy): Eukaryota > Metazoa > Arthropoda > Insecta > Trichoptera > Brachycentridae > Micrasema > Micrasema minimum. Next base: position 14,189 of record JAGVSP010005777.1, read on the forward strand.
TATTTTTATAAATAATATTGTCAACAACAAAAAACATTAACTTGTAAAATGCTTTCCTCTGCACGGGGCCCTCCAGGGAGGAATGCATTAAAGATAATATAAATAAATAAATAAATAGGATAAAGGGTTTCCTCAAAAGCTCACTTTTCTGAATCACAAATTTATTCCCAGTAATTTATAAGCAAAAGAAACATCATTATCTGGTAAACCTGTAAAAGACGGTAAAGTTTGTCAAACGGTAAGAAACCGTTTGATTTTCCGCCCCGAACTATCACTAAATTATTCATAACCTCAAAAAATAGTACTAAAGCTACATCCCCCAAAATCTCAACATCTATAAACCGTGTTGGATAAATTAAATAGGGTGCTAAATATTTATGAATGACCCGAAAGGGGGCTTAGGGCAGGTTTACGTACGTCGGTCCATATAACAAGGCCCATATTTTAAGTTCGGCAATGTTATGTTATGCTGCCAAATACTCGGGAATAAATCAACGAATTAACTGAGAAAAATAACACTTTATATGCAAAGTGACTTACCGGCTACATCGCATCTGAAAGGCAATGTAACGCAACTGCTTAATTTAACAACTTTTTAACATAATTAGTTTTTACTATGTACTTTTAAAAAATTATTAATTTTAAACAACATTTTGAGTGTGTCCAAATACTTGTAGACAAACAACTGGATTTCACCCATTACGGGCTAATAAATAATTACAATTTGACATCTCAACAGAGACGAGAAGTTTGGAAGGGAATATAGATATCTAGGCGTTTACCCCTGTAAACGCCTAGATATGAAATCCAGTTTTTTGTCTACAAGTAATTGGACACACTCAAAATGTTGTTTATAAAAATTAGCTGGTAAAGTTATAAGCATAACAAATTGAAGATTCATCTTCAGGCGTTTCCTAGTAGGTGATATAATTCGGTAAGAATCTCACTTGCAATCATAAAGGTTTTCTGTTAAAATGCTTAGCAATTTTCTCAATGGATGACAGAGTGTTCACATGTGAAGCTTCGCGCCATTTTAATGTATATTGGCAGATATGGATATTAAATACTAGGTGAAATGGGGAATGTCGTAATACATCAAGTGGCCACTTAACCCAGCCAATGACAGGTCATAAGCCCTGCAAACGCCTAGATATCCATTTCCCTTCCAAACTTCTCGTCTCTGTTGAGATGTCAAATTGTAATTATAAATTTATTCAACCAAATATTGAAACATGTATGTTAAATGCTCATGATATTAATTTGTTCAAAATGGAGG
>JAGVSP010005779.1:0-17230 GCA_022494985.1 Micrasema minimum
ATATCAATATTCCTAATTATAGTATAATATAACAAAAATCGCCGGGTGACAGTAGATACCAAGGATTGCTGTGTCCGTTGCCTCACTTCTGTGTTCCTTACAAAGTCAAACCACCGCACACCTAAAAAATATTCTTTTTCACCTATATGCGAAGGCGTTTCGGGTAACTAGGCCATAGATTGCGTATGCCTCCCGAGAGCCTTAACCATGCTTGCCTATTTTACAAGGCATCAGGTTCTCGGCTTCCTGGACATCCACTGTTGACACTTTGCCGGCAGTTTGCGTCAGAGCTGCGGGACGTCGACTTGACTTGGGAGGATGCATGGGAGCTGGCGGCCGATCTCTTGGCCTGGAGGCAGTTTGTGGAATCCATATGCTCCACATAGGGAGCGGATATGGAGTGATGATGATAATATTTTTTTTTGTGGTAAATAATAAACACACTTCAATAAGGGCATACCTGTAAGTTAGTATTATAATTTTACCTGTATATACTCATAAAGGGAGTTACGGTTTTGAGAGGAAATTTAGTTTGTCCCCAGGGGGCCGTTACAGCCAAGTATGACTGTTGTAATGAAGTGGGGTGGATTGGTAGTAGAAATGGGGTTATTTCAAAATTCTACTAAAAAAAGTCGTTTTTGTCACGAGTCAGATAGCTGAACTTCCGCATTTTAGGAAATGCATCTTACCAAAGAATTGATTTTATTAATTATATTTTATGCTAATGTAAATTATGGAAAATTACCTGATTAGTAAATCCGTAAGTCGTTCAAGCTTTCAGAGACAAGTTTTCCACCTTTTTTTGCTAGTGGAAAATGGATATTGGATATATAAAAAGGTTTCTGTTGAAATTTACTTTATTTAGCAATTTACTCAATGGATGACAGAGAGTTTTCGCATGTGAAGGGAAGCGCTATTTCACCGTATACAATACACAAGTTTTGATAATTGGCAGATATGGATATCAAATACTAGGCGAAATGGGGAATGTTGTAATACACCAAGTGGCCACTTAACCCAGCCAATGATAGGTTATAAGCCCTGTAAACGCCTAGGTATCTTGTCTCTTTTGAGATGTCAATTGTAATTTTAATGATTAAATAATATTAATATAATAATATAGTAGATAAATCAAAACATACTGAGAAACGGTTATGTATGAATTTTAACGAATTCATTTTATTCAACCAGAAATAAGATATTTGAAACATTTTCTTCCTTCTAAATAATATAGGTCAATTTGATATTACGTATTCAAAGTATGTGCCTTTTAGTCGAACTTGAATATAAAATTACCCTAAAATATATTTCCTCCCCTCTCGAATAACATCCCCATCGATATTTCCTTCCGACATTACGGTAGGTGTCTCTTTTCAGAATCGGCCTTATTTATAGATGTGGGGCATCCTTAAAAATAAGTTTTAGATTGCAAAATAATATATTTTACTTTTACTTAATAACTCGCATCGGCATTGAAGCGTAAGGCCTACCTTTATGCAATGGATGATGAGAATTCAATGCACCTGGTTTACCAGTGTACCAAATAATGAATAGATCACATTCAAACAATAAAAGTAAACGATACTCATACAAGCTCTATGAGAAATTCGTAACGCAAAAAAATTTAAAGCTTATTTTAATAGCGTATGTAAATTTATAATACAGTTATTTATGTAGGAAAACATTTACATTTTCATTTATTTGAAAAAGTGGGTAGGTACTTGATTGATGGAAGCAGGATTTTCTGAATGAGTTTCCCTTTATATTTTGTCCTTTGTCAATTTTGCTCTTGCTTCCGTAATTTCAAAGCATTATTATCAAAAGCCTAGAATAGGGTTCTTCCCGATGGCATGAATATCCTTGAAAACGTTATAAATATTTAAAGTATATTTTTACAATTCCAACGATATAAAACACAATGATCAAAAATGTTGTTTTCATTTATAAATTTATGTTTTAAAAACACGAAAATACGAATGATTTTTAACGCCCGTTATTGGTTAATGACGTCATACCCGTCTACCTGGAAAGGCGTGAAATTCATTCCGTAGTGAGCGCCTATATTGCTGTGACGTCACACCGCATGCGCGCCAAATGGAGGATTTTGCGAGCGATTTGAAAAAGAGCTATTTCAAACCGCGCTAAAAAATTCATATGACATCGTAAAAATTTAAAAAAATTCCCTTGATATTGTAATTTTTCAATCGAAGAACCTAATTGTACGTAGCTCGTCGTCTAGAGATCATTTCAAACAACATTATTTTTATCCTACCCATCACACACTTCTTATAAATTTTCGATTGGAAAAACACACTTTTTATGAACTTTTTCAGTGATAAGATTTCATGTCGGATATTAATTTAGTAATATCTAATGCTAAGAGTTAGTACATTTTTTTTATACATATCTTAGCAATATTTTAGCGTTTATAAGGATTATAATCTGTCATTGGCTGAGTAAAAGCCAGGCATTTATCCATTACGTTCTTCATTTCGCCTAACATTATTTAATTGCAGAAACTAAAGTTTTGTCAACGATTAAAAAAGGTAAAAAAGATAATCAAATTCACTCGGGAACGGGCACAAAGTAAAAGGGTCTTGACATATGTTTTAGACTCTTGAAGCTGAGAAGACTTGCTTTTTATTGGATTAATGAAGATTTTTCACCTTTTTCCACGCGACGCGACGCGGACGTGAAAATCACAAAATTCGCAAAACACTCATCGTAAGGTTTTTTTTAATGAAAAAAGAACTCTTTGGAATCTTATTATATGCCACATCGTGGGTATACAAGGAAAACCGGTTAACTACGTTTTTGGCATATTTGAGTTATGAACACCATTAATTTCAAATTTTTATCCTTGATTTTTAACGAACAACCAAACTTCAATATTCAATTTACGCAAAACTGGCTTTTTGAAGTTAATCGGTTTTCCTTGTATACCCACGACATATTTCAATTTGCGAATACTGTTTCCATTACAACCTAAGGGGCTTGTGCTTGAAAATAGGAATCAGGTAGTGGCGGAATGGGGATTGGAACAGGGGATCTCTAGACTCAGAGACGGCACCGCGACGCTACCACTGGGCCACCATCTGTTCGTATGGTTAAAATAAAATGTATATTGTATATTTATAGCCCACTCCTTAGCGCAATATTCTGTATTTTATTCTGCACGCTACGTATAAAATTAGCTATAGGATGTTTCCAGAGGAAAAAAAAAACTTTTATCACTACTACGACTGCTTCCCCTAATGGTGCACAGGGAAATACTATAAAGCCCACTATACAGTGGATATACGGGACAGTTTACTACACAGTTTCCTGTGCACTCTGAAAAGTGTCCCGTATAAAGCTAAAACTGGATGAAAAACTGTGTGCTAGTGTCAGATTCTCACTGTGCGCTAATTCCACACATTTTTTCACACAGTTTCGGCGCGCGCATCACCCGCGGCGATTACGACAGTATAATACGTATAATATTCAATAGTATCGGCAATATTACAAATAAACTTTGACAAACTTTTACTATGGCAAATATGAATACAATGTAATAAATGAGATATGAACTGAAATCCTAGATCAAAATTCAAAATATCGAATAACGACTATTTGACAGATGAGTAAAGTTGCCAAATTGTAAAATCGGTAGAAGTTCCCTAAGTTATTCATAATATCTATGTTGAATTTATCTGCGCTTATAATTGCATAAAATAAATGCTTTAAAAATTAAAAACTGACTCAAAATCGGTAAATCGGTTTGTACATTTTCAGTAGATTTGATAAATCTCCACAAAATCGATGGATCTGCAAAAAATCGATAAGATAGGCGACGATAGAGATTATTAGTATGGTAACATTTATGGCAGTCCGGCTGTGTATTGTATGGTCCGACTGTCGCGTTCTGCGCATGCCTACAGATAGTAAACTGTGCCGTGTAAAGGTAAAATTCACACCGCGCAGTTTTTATGGTGGTCAGAAAACGTTTTCTGAACAAGAAACAGTAAACTGTCCTGTATAAAATGAGCCTAAGACATAATAAAAAGAATATCAAAAAGTAACGTAACAAAAATGAAATGTGAATAAAAACTTAAAAAGCTGCTGATATATGTAGCTGAATAAAATCGTAATACTAGTTAAAATAGCTATTCAAGTTATTTTATTAATCCTTCATAAAAAGTTGTAAAGAGTCCGCTCCCGCAGTAAATAGGTAAAAGCTTCCCGACTTAATTAAATATGGCTGTCACGATATCACGCGGCCTAAAAGCCGAGATGAGGCTCCTGAAATATGTCGGCTTTTCCTTTACAATAATTGAGAATATTCCCTCGGGCCGTCCTAGAAATCCATTTTGCCACGCTGTCACTTCAGGGCGACGAAAAGTATTTCGGTATTTCGGTATTCCGGTAACTTCTGTATCCTTACCGTTATATTGTATTACCTACCGATTCAGAGTCGGAAATAGGGATGCGATTGTAGATCTATAGGTGCGATATACATGGAGTAACAAAACTCGTAGTACAACCTGAAAACTGGTGAATCTACAGTATATTTGGAGTCGAATGAGTAACATTAATTTTTAATCAGATTTTTTTTTTCTTCTTGTAAAAGTTTTCATAAGTACCTACTGCATATTAAGTAAAATTGCTCAAATTCTTAACAAATTAATGTGGCTTTTTATTTTGTGTTCTTTATGGATAGTATTAATTTGACTAAATAAATTATATTTGATTATAATTTGTAAAAATTTATTTTAAAATAATCTTTTTTTTTTTAAATTTTCTCGAAAACTGTGGGTCAAATATTTTTTTTTTCTGCAAATCTTCTCTAAATATGATGTAGATTCACTGGTTTCTCGCTTGTACATCGAGTTTTGTTACACCGTGTATATGGTAACTCAATCAATTCCGGTTATACAAGAGGTCATTTACTACTAATTAATCCCAATCATCTAGGTGTCCAAAAATATGGATGTCAAACTTTTGACCTTTTTTTAACAAATCCAATCATTACAAAAATAAAATCACTGAAACATAACCTCTTAACTCTGGCATAGAATTGAAACTTTTATGAAAGATGGTAAACGAGTTATTACTTTTTGTTTTTTTACAAAGCTTTTTTAACTGATTTAAACCCTGACAATTCAATTTTTAAACCAATAAATACGTCGACGAAGAATCATTCATCGGATGATTACCTATTAATTATTATGAAATTTATGTTAGAAGCACTCACTTTGTAGTTATTTTAGGTATAAACTATTTAAATGAAAAACTTTGTTTTTAAGTACTTACTTTTTTGTTATTTTTTTTTTATTTTTACAAAAAATCCTTTAAGTAGTGAAAAAAAAAATATTAATTAATTAATTTATTAATCTAAAAATTTATGAGTTATTTATTCGTTGTTACTGGCAATTCTATTTGTAAAGCATTTAGTGAAATTTCTCATGATTTGAAGAAATACCTATCTAACGAGAATATAATAGAAATATAGTAGAATAATAATATATAAATATATCTTTTCTGTTTATACCCACCTATGTTGGTACAAACATTTAATGCATTTGCTACATACCTACACCTAAAACTTCAACTCGTAGATATAATTATTTCCGTAGTTAACATGACACGTAAATTTAAGTATTTGATATTTTATTATTGTTGTAGCTGTAACCCGTGTTAATTGATATACCGTTTTATCGTATTTCCACCGTAAACATAAAGCTATCCACACAACCTTATAGCGTGTGTTAACCTTCCCCACACACCACCCTCACACACCAACATCATCACTACTAACTACTAACTACTCCTCAACCTTCTTCCCTTACTGATCTGTTTTTCTGTATTATAGATAAATTCCTTTTACGTACCTACCTACCCTATTCATGATTAGGTTTTATATAAACAGGCATTAAGATCAATTATTGTAAATTAAACTAGGTATGTACCTACCTTCTTTTAAGGGTTGAAATAAAGTTCTATTGGGAAGTAAGTAAATTAGGAATATTTTAATTTAGTTAAGAGTATTGGATGTTGTCCTTCCACTGGCCCTAAGGGACGTGCTTTTTGATTTGACCCTTAGTTTTCGAGAAAATTGAGTAGGTACTACTAAGAGAGTTTTTTTTTTTTTAAAAAACAAATTGTTTTCAAAAAAAAAAAAAATATATCATCCATAAAGAAAACAAAATAAAAAATCGCGTTTTAATAAGAATTTGAGCAATTTTACTTAATCTGTCATGGTAGGTAGTAGGTAGGTAGGTACTTATGAATACTTTATGTGAGGAGAATTTTTTTTTAAGCGAGCTCAGATTAAAAAATCATATTACACATTCGACTCCAAATATTATGTAGATTCACTAGTTTTCGGGTTGTACATCGAGTGTTGTTACACCATGTAGGTATATCATTATATAATACATGTACAACCAATGTAGGTATATCTATCTACCAATGCATTAAATCATATCTAATTTGACCAACACATAATTTTTCTGATAACTCACTTGTGTAGATTATGTAAACATCTATCTATACCTATTTATTTAATATTTACCTATCAATGCACAATATATCGGTTAAGGTATCATCCCTTATCTAACCTATCTAGCCAACTAATCCGAATACACCCCATCATCGCATCAGCATCGTATCGGCGCGGTATCGACATTATTACACAACCGTGTAATTGGAGCGGGCGATAAATCAACTACCTATAACAATACATTCATTATTATTAGTCGACTAGGTAAATAAGGTTGTCCGCCTCGTAGCATAGTGGTAGTGCATTTGGCTACCGTGCATGAGGTCGCGGGTTCGATTCCCGTCAACATGAAATATTTATTTACATGTGATTTTAAAATAAATATTCCATATGTGATACCTTGGACTAGTTCTGAAGCGTAAGACTGATCATTTTTACCTTCATGTAATAAAATGATCAAGATACACTTGGTGTACCAATGCAGTGCCTATGCACCATTGGGTGCGGATAAGGGAAAGTAGAAGGTAGTAGTAGGTACCCAGTAATTAGTAATCACTAATTGAAAGATGTGCATATCTATGGGTTTATAGGTTGCATAGATTTAATTTAATTTTAACTAACCATCACGCTATTTCCCAGGGGGGAAGAGGTAGGCAGAGAGGATAGGATGCCACACCACTCTGTCCTGGCATACTTCCCTTTCTTCCTCCACATTAATATTCCAAGTGACCATTCTTGAAAACTCCCGCGACCTGATGAGTTGCGAGCCTCATTGAGTTTTTGATAATAATATCTGCCAACTGAATTCGACAGTTTTCCTTTCTTTCTTTTCTTTTACTTTTCTTTTACATTCTTGCGGAGAGTGTACAAGAAAAGTTGAAAAACATTACGAATGGAAAATCACGAGAAAGACGTTCACATCCCCGTTTCCACAACTTTTGTAAACCTCGGGGAGAAGGTACCTACTTACCTACCTAGAATACATAAATTTTAGATTTACATATCTACTAACAGTTTATTGTTTTTTCGTAATTTATTACACCAATTCCAAGCGTTTATTTTACTTTTGACAGCTCGATTATGTATCGATTAGGGATGTCCTAATGCGTTACCGAATCGATTTCTCATAAAAATCGACTTTATTTATTGAAGAAGTTTTAATCAAATTAACACATTTATATTTTATTTTTGCTCAACATTTTGTAGTTTATAAACATACCCAGACGTTTAAAGCAGAGTTTATATTACGAAAGCGCTATAGGATTTGATTTTATTTTTTAACAGTCTTTATTCAATAAAAACTATTACAAAAAATACATAATTTCTTTACAAAAGAAACTTTAAATACAGTCCCGATAAACTCCTTAATTGGAGTTTGTCATCGGGTGCAGAGCTACAGAAAACCCAAATATGCATAGGACTATTTTATTGTCGTAATGTAAATTAAGAAATTCTGTGTCGCGACAAACAAAAAAAAAAAAAACAAATAGGTTTTTTAATTTAAATCACATTTTATATTTTTTCATGGAAAAAATCAATTTGAAAAATCCTCGTTGCATAAGTAGGCTCAATAAACATCGATACCGATAAATATCGGAGCTAAAGAACATGTGCTTCACTATCGTAAAGAAAAAAACATGAAGTATTGCATTTTTCGGTCATGGTTGCATGTGTCAATAATTACGGAACTTTATAGGCACCCATGTGTCAAAAGTAAAATAAACGCTTGGAAAAGATAATTAGTTTTTCTATAGGATTTTATCAATAATTCGCTATAATTTCCGCAAAAAAATATTTCCATTACTCCAGTATGAATAAAAATCTTATTTACCAAAGTAAAATTAATGACATCTGACGTAATTGATATTTCCATTCACCATTTTCTATTCTGCTCACACCGATGTTCGCATTTGTTTTCCGTTTCTTGTCCGAAAGTGGTTAGCAGTGCGCAGGCGCGCGGTCCCACGTGCTCCGTGTATCGGATTCTCATCACACGATTGGACGGTGGCTGCGCGGGACGGGAATGCGGAGCGGTTTCAGTCTACGGGGTGCTTTGGCCATCTAGCGGTGGAAATGTTCACTACACAAGAAAAGCTTTGAAAGAAAAACATAGATGGCAGTAATTGGTCCTGAAAATGGATGAACATAGAAGAAAATTTTTAGTACCCTAGTAGGTAATCATTTTTAAAAATATGTTTTATGAAATTCAGGCATTTACGAAAAATTTTATATTGAAATCTTTTTTACAACCCCTCAAGTCGAAATAAAACGAGTAAAAATAAGAATTTTCCTGAATGAATTCAGTCTGACAATTTTATTATTATCATATTTTAAAAATCTTGATATGAATTTTAAAATAATAATTTTAAAAATCACAATTTGGAATCAGAATATTAATTTTTTAACGAGCACTAATTTTTGGAAGCCTCTTGGAGAGATACGCCCGTCGCCTTAGTCATCAAGTTAGACCCTTGACTTGAAGCTTGACTCGAAAAAAAAAATTTTCACCTTCCTCCAAAAAACATGTATTTTCATTTAAAACTCCGTGGGCTGTGCTTTATTGAATATTTAAGTAACAAATTAGATTCAGTTGCCGACTGATTAAAAAAAAACGGTGACAGGCAAGGCATTATTAGATTCGGCTATGGCACGTCCCGCGGTGCATCGGTTAATTAACTCGACACTGACGTCAGAGTTGTCAATGACGTCACGTCACGAGCGATGACAACGACACCGTAGATGGATTACCATTATTATGAAACATGTTCACGCAGGCGCAGGTCACGCATCTAGGTAATGGTGGCTTAAAAGATTACGTGACCCAAATTGTAAATGGGAAATATACAATAATATAAATATATATTTACTTCCATAATACGTAGGTAACATAGGTATATGCTTTCTGCATTTAGGAATTCTTAAGTACCTACCTGTAGGGACAAATTAAATCCAACAACTTACACAGTATTCCAAGTATGATATTTTCTTCTTCTTCTTTCGCCACGTTCGCTCCTATGTGGAGCATGTGGACAACACTAGAGACCCTGTCACCAGGAGACCCTGTCTCCCCAGCCAGCATCTCAGCTCGCCTCCTCCCACGTCAGGCCCTGAATCCGTCAGCTCCGCCGAATACACCCGTAGGATGGTCATCGACGGGCTGCCAGGACGGCGGGATCCTGCAGGCGTAAAGAAGAGGCAGCTTGGGTTCAGGCTCTCCCGAGGCATCCGGAGTACATGCCCAAGCCAGGTCCATCGCCGCATCTTTCACGACTCCAGTTATTGGAGGTTGCTGCGTCCGTTCCCTAACTTCAGCGTTGGTTATGAAGTCAAACCATCAAACCAAACTCGCAATCCGTTGAGGAATTGCTGGAGCAACCTTCAACACGATGCGTGCTGTCTGGAATTCCAGTTTATACTCGGTCAAAACAAAATGCCGACTCCTTAATTCCTGTATTGTGCCGGTGCTCCTTTATAGATGCGAAACCTGGCACCTCACAAAAGCTCAGAATGCTCGCTTGATAAGCTTTGAGAATAAGTGTCTGAGAAGGATTCTATTTTTAGTCAATTATAAATTTTTCACCAGATACCTACCTACTTTAGCAGCTAGGTACTTTATGAGCTTAAAAATTGTATTATGAAAGAATTTCCTTTCTAGGATCAATATTGAATATATCAGAATCCTTCGCGGAAGGGGCCTTCAACAAACTCGAGATTTCATATTCTTTGATATTGACATCGAACTTCGATCTTCACTAAAATCAGAGGACATAAAATATAAAAAACTTGCGATAGGTAGAAGTAAATACGTACATATCTACTACCTACATATAATTTTATATGAATTATGTATTTTCGTTTTCAATACAAATTTTTCAAATAAAAATACCCGTAGGTATAAAAAAATTCGTGTCAATTTCATCACGGCGCGGCAGGAACTTCATCATCGGTTTTTCAAATTAACTTTTAAACCGACTGTTTTAAAATGCATTCATGTTTTATTTTTATCATTACTAATCTTGTTAATAAAACGAAAAATTATTACCGCCTAAAAAATAACCACTGCCTTCAACAGGACAGAAAACTGTATAGTTTCTTGTGCAGTTTGCAAACATTCCATATATAAAGCAAAAACTGTATGGAATGTTAAATGGTTGGCGCGACGTTGGCTGACCTGACAGTTAATGTTTTTTTTATGTAAACGTATAGTTATATTGAATGCTCTTAAAAACGTAAAAAAACAAATGATAGCATATTTACATTATTAGCTATATCAACCATTTTCTGTATGTAAACAAACGATAATAACTTACAATCGCGCTTAAAAAATATACATATTTACCGTATCTTTTGACAGACAGTACAGTTTTCTGAACAAGAAGTTTCTTGTCGTTGCACAAGAAACTGTAGAGTTGTAGGTCCCGTATAAAGTGCGGATAATAAGTCGTGGCATATTATATTTTCATGGGGATCGGCGCTACTAACTGGTTACTAATTACTGGGTACTACTATCTCCTTCTTTCCCTTATCCGCACTCAATGGTGCATAGGGCTCTGCATTGGTACACCAAGTGTATCTTGATCATTTTATTACATGAAGGTAAAATGACCAGTCTTACGCTTCAGAACCAGTCCAAGGTATCACATATGAAATATAAATTTTAGTAACGTGTATTTTTTTTCAGCAAAATAAGTTTTTTTCCATCGAAAGCCAGTAAAATTAGCTGACGCGTTAGCCCAAAGTTAATAATGTAAATATTTGAAATTAAATCATAATTCACAATATATATGGGACCTTTTATTCGATTCTGGTATAATAATCCCCTCCTTTTTATATTAAATTCATGAAATAGAATGGTATTTATCATCACTATCATTATTAAGCCGAAGTGGATAAAATCGGATATTTACCTACCAAACCCTAAAAGAATTAAGCTTCGAATATTATACCCAATACTTTAATATTTCCCTAGCAATCCTCACCCTTCGTACACGATGTTAAAAAGGGCACCTAATTTAGGTCTATGTGTTAAGTCTGCATGAACGCGGCTAAAGAAAGAGATTAGGAAAGCAGATAGAGGGTGAGAGGGACACAGAGAGCGAGAGAAGGTGAAAGAGGAGGGGACAGAGAGATTTTGAATTAACTAATAGTTGAACGCATTGACAACGTTTTATTTAAAAGAAGCTTTATCCACAGTCTTCTCACTCTCAGTTAGCGACTTGGTTTCCTAAATTCCCGCCTTATAATTACTTGCTTCCAAAATAAAAAGTATTATCAAGTATCTGTATTTAAATTACCTACTGGTAGAGGCTAGATAAACCATTAAACCCTCGTCAAACAGTAAATTGAAGATTAAGTGAAGCAGGGGAGGGTGAATATAATGGTTTTCTTAGTAAACTTCGCCCCGGATCTCTGAGGATGTTTCACAAGACATTTTCCGTCAGTCAAGTGCTTAGTATAGTCCATAATATCGTTTTTATTATCCTACCATTCTTTCCCCTTATCTTTTTTAGTGGTTATCAAAAGCGGTTGTTTAGATTATAAAATTTACTCGTGTATCAATTTCCGAAGTTGGGTAAAAGTTCTTTATGTGAGCGAGCATTGAGCTATGAATATAGGTATGTATTTTGATTGGCAGTTTTATAAACAATGGCTTGTCATGTTGGCAAACCCCGTGGTGTAGTGACTAAGACGCTGGACTTTTACTACTTTAATTTAAATGGTAAATTAACATTTTTTCTCCTCAGAACATTACAATACCTTTTATTATTAACTAAGGCGAAGATCTTTTTCAAAATGAGTATGAAAAATGGAATTAAAGTTTGTAGGTTTTCACGATCATTAGAGTAACCCCAGATAACCCAGAAAAACGTTATCTGTAAAAGTTAAATTGACAAAATACTTATATTACTTACATATTTATTCAATATACCTACATAGCTCTGTATTTACATACCTGTTTGTTCTATTTATTTAGATATTTATGACTCCTTAACAAAAATGAAATACAGGGTGTAACAAAACTTGATGTACAAGCGGGAAACCAGTGAATCTACATCATATTTGGAGTGATTTTTGTGGAATATTTTGATTTGAGCCTTAGTTTTCGAGAAAATTGCGTACGAAGTAGATTTTTTTTCCGATTTTTTTTGCAAATTGTTATCAAATATCATGTATTTAGTCAAATTATTACTATCCATGAAGAAAACAAAATAAAAAAAACAGCATTTTAATAAGATATTGTGCAATTTTACTTAATCTCCCGTACTTATGAAAGCTTTTATGAGAAGAAAAATTTTTTTTTTCATGTTTTTATTATTTCAGATTCAAAAAGTAATATTACACATTTGACTCCAAATATGATGTAGATTCACCAGTTTCCAGGTTGTACTACAAGTTTTGTTACACCCTGTATATGTATTTTGTTCTTTAAAAATGCCACGTATCTTGTAAGCTTTTATAATAAATACCTATAATATATTGGCTTGGCTTGGCGGCGGTTTGTGGAATCCACATGCTCCACATAGAGAGCGGATATGGTATGATGATGATGATGATGATATAATACATTATTTAGAAGGTTCTCGTGGCATGAGTGCCTATTGAGTTACTACCCCGCCGCCGTTTATTATAACGTAGGCAGGTACTTCCATTCTCGGTTAGGTAAGTAATGAGGTTCTATTTATGGTCGTTCGTTTCCCGCCATTCTCCACCGGATATGGAAATGTGATTAACGGAAACGGGGCGGAAGTGGGGGAGTGAGGAGGCCTGAAGGACGCGTACCATGGACCATGGCGGGTTCATGGGACACCGTAAATAGGGCTACACGGTGAACGGCAGTTCCCTGGATTGATTATAATATAAAAGCCCCTTTTTAAATCTAGTACTTGTTACGTACAAACATTATAAACGTTCTAAAGAAGTTAAACAAATAATGCATTATTTACAAACGATTTAACTTAAGATTTTAGTTAAATTATTCTCTGTCGAACAGATAAATACTTCGGTGTCCTGGTAAATTATTATTGATAGCAAATTATTTATCTTTCAACTAACATGTAATACATTTGTGATTACCGAAATTCGTTTTTAAAACATTTCGAATGCAAGCATGACATTTTTTCGGTGCCACAAATCGTGTGTTTCGGTGTAACAAATTAATGATTAAATTTTAAATATTTATTTACTAGTTTCAATTCTACTACTACCTTCCCTTATCTGCACCCAACGGTGCATTGGGCACTGCATTGGTACACCAAGTGCAGTGATTCTTGATCAATTTATTACACCAAGGTAAGATGATCAGTCTTATTGCTTCAATAGTGTTTTCATTATTTTCCTAGCTAGGTATTATCCTCAAATTGAGAACTCATACTGGTAAAAAACGAGTATTTCTTCAACGGCAACTTATCAAGTATTTTAAATAAAGCATTAATAAAATAATCAACGTGCGTTCATGAGAAGGTATATGAATGTGGAGGAAGCTAGGAAAGTTTGCTAGGACAGAATGGTGTGGCGTTCTACCCTCTCTGTCTACACCCCTTTGGGAAAATGGCGTGATGGTTAGAGTTTTATTTTTTTATTTTGGTTTTGGACACATACAGTTACAATATGAAAATAATACAGAAATAACAATCATAAAAAATAAACCAATTAAGTGTCTTGTAGGTGTAGGGATGTTTGAGCGAGGGTGTGTGGGTGTGTGTGTCAGGGTGAAAAGTTAATTTAATTATTACCCATTGTAAGATAGGTGTACAAATGTCGAAATTAGAGCAGAGTGCAAGGCTGAGATAAGCATTTTCGACAAAATTAAGAAAGGTCTTTAACGATGGTTCGGTTATGTAGAGCGAATGGATGATGAAAGAACGGCTAAAAAAATATATGATGCGACTGTGGCTGGATGTAGAAATCGAGGAAGGCCAAGAAAGACATGGCATAATCAAGTAAAACAAGTGCTTGAAAGTTGGCATGTAAGACGTCGGAATAATCGACGTGCGTGCATGAGAAGATGTATGAATGTGGAGGAAGCAAGAGAAGTGTGCCAGGACAGAGTGGTGTGGCGTTCTATCCTCTCTGCCTACCCCTTCGGGGAAATGGCGTGATGGTTAGTTAGTTAGTTAGTCGAATGAGGATTTTTTTCTATGAATTATTAAAAGAATCATTCGGCAGCTTCGACTTCAATAGAAGCTAGGTACCAAAATCCCTACGATACAGTATCAATGTACCACTACCCGCATCATATCACATAGCTTAAAGTTACCACCTGTCAGATACAGTCTACCCCGCCTGTATACAGGCGCTCTTTGTCAAGTTAATAGTAAGTTCCCATACCTACACCTACAGGTACTATTTTGAATCGGATGGAAAATCATAAAACTAACAGTCGTTACCGCAACTAGCAACTTTTAATATACCAATTAATGTAAAAGAAATATTTCTATTAATTATTCTAATTGAGGTTTTTAAAAAACAAAACGGAGATCGCAATAGTAACGTATTTAGATACAAAATAATATTATGTAGGGACTATGGAACCACAATAACATGTTTCAGATAGATTTCAAGACGAGTATTATTTTAAATATTATTGATATCCCAACTGAGACAGGGAATCTCTGGAAACGAATGTGGATTATCTAGGCGTTTACAGGGCTTATGACCTGTTATTGGCTGGGTTATTACAACGTTCCCCATTCCGCCCATCGTCTGATTACCATACATGACGAATTTCGGAACATCTATTAGTATGAATTATCACACGTCGTTTCTCTTTAATGAGATTTTTCTCACTGGTGACATCTGTTGAGAAAATTGCTAAGCATTTGGCTTTCAACTTTTTTGGTGTAGGTTAAGAGAACTTGTCTATAAGTATTTGTACACATTCAATATGTTGATTATTATTTTATTCATTTCACAGACCAATATCTCGAAGTCAAGAATTCGGAATTACATTTGCTTCATAAAATGTCTTTATTATAACCATTTCCTCGTATTGTTCCCAGGATGACAGACGACAGCATGAGTGATGACGTGTTCGAGGATGAGGTGCACCCCGTGTCCAGCGAGGATCCACGGGCTGAGACACCTCCCCCCGATCCCGTGTCCAGCGAGTGCTGGAAGAACAACAAATACATAAGGTGAGAAAATATGAGGTATCACAAGAGGGGCGAGCAGCGAGACTAGAGAGACTACGAACCTCCCCCCGATCGATATCCTGGTTCACTAACCACGGATAGAAGAACAGTAAATATACTATAATCTACAAGGTATCACGAGGTGGTACGAGCAGCAAGAGAGAAGACTACGAACCTCCCCCCATCGGTAACTACATTCCAAGCGGATAGAAGAACAGTGAATATACTATAAACTGAGGTATCACAAGAGGTGGTACGAGCAGCAAGACCTTCAAGAGAGAGACTACGAACCTCCCCCCGATCGATATCCTGGTACACTACAGATCCAAGCGGATAGAAGAACAGTAAATATACTATAAACTACAAGGTATACAAAGGTATCACCAAGAGGGACTACGTCCCCCCGATCGTATCCTGGTTCACACAGTTCCAAGCGGATAGAAAAACAGTGAATATACTATAAACGACACTCACAAAGGTGGTCGAGGCAAGATGTCTACGAACCTCCCCCCGATCGATATCCGAGTTTTTCCAAGCGTGAACAGTAAATTTTTTTCACAAGAGGGTCATCTTAGGCAGATGCGAAGAAGTACCCGTGGTTTTTTTGGTCCATCAGGCAGATGCGGAGAAGTATCGTTTATCCTGTCCTGTTGCCACAGAGTGGTGTGGCGGTCTATTCTCTCTGTCTACACTTTCGGGGAAATAGCGTGATGGTTAGTTAGTGTCGTTATTATTATTACGTTTCAAAGTAAGCACATCTCACTCCGCTTCAGTTCGTTTCTTACTTTTTGGCATAGTTTTTTTCGACTATTTGATTGTAGCCCAGGAATTTAAATGCTTGGGAATAACAATATAAAATTACACAAATATTATTATTCGTAAAAAGGTTCCTAAATGCTTGCCATGTTATCGAAAAATTGAGAGATTGAGAATATTATTTTCTCTGCCTCTCTCTTCTAGGAAAAGGCGATTAAGCGCCCTTGAGGTATATTTATACGAAAACGGCGCTATAAATCAACCTCCATAATAATAATATAATAATAATAATAAGTTTATTCGTCTAAAATCAACCTCCAGAAGAGATAAGTTAGTTGTATTTATTGAGCTTTTGTTAAAAATATTGTTGGTAAATTGTATTTTTGATGGAAACTTTGTTCTGGAAATGGTAAATTCTTTTTCAAAAGCGATATTTTTTTATTCCTTTTGGAAGTATTTCGCATCTTTATTGGGAAATATATCTAGATATATAAATTTTTTATACCTCTACAGAGATGAAGAGGTTTGTTTTCTCTCGGGAATATGGATATTCGAGCGTTCGTAGGGCTTATGTAAAAGATGATGTACGGGATGTCATGGGAAAAAAACCCAGATTTGAGTGCATAAGTATTTGGACCTTGGACATACTTAAAAACGTTGTTAGTAAAATAACTAAATACAGAGTTTCTTGCCTCAAATGCATGTAATAAATTATCGAGATTCACTGCACTGGTGTACCAATGCAGTGCCCCAAGCAAGATTAAGATAATATAAAGTAGGAAAGTAATAATAAATACAAATAAAGCTGAGGCTTTTAAAATAGGATTTATTTCCTTTATTTTACACGAATCACTTCTATCAT
>JAGVSP010005783.1:0-10171 GCA_022494985.1 Micrasema minimum
AAAAAATGTTTTGCCCGTTGCAGATCTTAATTTATTTATCATATACATAATCTTTGGACTCTTTATTAAATCGTGGGTATTCTGGCAAAAAAAAGTTAACTCTAATATTTCAGAACTTTTAAGTATCGGTAAAGTCACTAGATCTAGTGTTATTTTGAATACTTTTCCCGGCCATACAATACTTATTATGAATATGACAATCGTAACGAGAACTCTAGCCAAGTTTTAAGTATTCAACAATATTTGGGTAATTATTCACAGGTTTTTATGAAAACACATCGTAATATCATACGCACAGATAGTTTGATGTCATGTTATAATATTTTTATACATAAATATTATTACAAACACATTAACATATTAAATATATTTACTAAATCTCTGAATTATAAAAAATTCATTGGTCAAGAGCTGACATTTCCTTTTAATCAAGGCATATAAAAGGCACATCTCTACATAAAATATATTATTAATTCATCATAAAAATTGCATACAAGTAGTTGTTAAAGAGATTATTAACGAGTTTTAGTCATGTAATATGTTCACTCAATAATTCTCAAAGGCAGTTATTATCCTAAAACCAACCGGGAACCAAGATTAAGCCTTAAAAACTAATGATTTATAGTATAATTTTCAGTTCAAAAATTATTGCCACAGATCGAGATTAATATCAAAAAGTTCTCAAAAAGTAAATGTAAATAAAGGTCTTTAAATTTTCATTTGGATTAAATAAATTACTAATAAGAATGAAAAAATGCACATGGTATATCTATTATACACCATGTCATCCGCAAATATAAGGGTTTAAAAAAATAGCTACAGTTAAAAAAAATATTCGAATAATATAAAGAATGTAATATCTTTCTCAACATTTTAACCTTTTCACTGCCTTTGCAGCTCTAACCGTTTCTAAATATATCACCACCAATAGTTTATCCTCCTTTCCCCTATCCGCACCTGATGGCGCATTGCATTGATATACTAAGTGCAGTGGTATCTTAATAATGCATCATCATCTGTTTCTATCAAATTATACTTCACAATATATCCTTGCTTTTATTTCACAGGATTCGTAAATTGTACCTGACCCCATCGCATTTAGAATAATTTTATGTATGAAATGGACATAGGTCCTGTAAACCAATTTAAAAAAAATAAAAAAAAAAAGTACTGTATATCATCACAGAGAACTGACCCCCGCTTTTAACGTGGTGATTTTTAAAATACTGTGTGCTGAGGATAACGTAGTTTTATATGGATAAATTTTATAGCGTTTTATTAATAAGAGCTACCATTCATTTGTGTCATTTCGTCTCCCCATTCGCTGGTGGGGACTGGTTCGTTGTAGCAACAACTCTTGCGGAGGAGAAACATAATGTGTTTCTGTCTGAAGATGCAGACGTAGAGCACCAGCGGTCCCTGAGGGAGTTTGATGATGATGTGGGCGTACATGAGACCGTCGTAACCGAACCAGGAAAGAAGTAAGAACAGCCAGGCAAATGTCATGATCAGAAATAGTAGCAGAAACATGTCAAAACTGAAAAAAATCGCACAAGTTTTTGTCACGACTTGTTTGTAATATATTTTTACAATAGCAAAGTACAGCATGAAAATGCCCTGAAGACAAAAAAACTGTCACAAATAAAATATCAATAGTTAATTTTTGAAATGGAGAAAACGCCAAGATCTGGGGAAAATTACTTTAAAAAAAATTCAAAGGCAGAAATAAATTTCCTTCAAAAATACCATCACAATTTTTTTCGATAAATCTAAAAAAATCAATACTTAATTTATACTTATTGACATGTCAACCGAGTTCAGGAAATGAATATGGATAATTTATCTAGGCGTGTACAGGGCTTATCTGGGTTAAGTGGCTGCTTGACATATTATTCAACATTCCCATTCCGCCAATCATCAATCTGACAACTGTATCTGACAAATTCTGGAAGATATACATCTTCCACGATATA
The DNA here is from genome assembly GCA_022494985.1 of Micrasema minimum. Classification (NCBI taxonomy): domain Eukaryota; kingdom Metazoa; phylum Arthropoda; class Insecta; order Trichoptera; family Brachycentridae; genus Micrasema; species Micrasema minimum. The sequence goes on from JAGVSP010005783.1 coordinate 1,974, forward strand.
TCGTTGCTATAATGCCAAAAGTTGGTAAGTCCATTCAACATTTTGTGGAGTAGGTAATCGAATTTTAAGATAAAAAAATATTATGAAAACTTGTTATTTTATGAAATTAACAAGGTAACATTCAAAGCTGAATAAGTATTTTCTTGAAATTTAAGGACTTTTCCAGACATAGATTTTAAATAGAAGACACAAAATTCATCATTAAGTCCATTTACCTAAAATATGGACTCAATCAACTTAAGCAACAAATCTTGAATTTCTTTCAATGTTACACACGTTTTTTGTATTCCATCCATCTGCCATCTATTGAGAATATTGCTAAGCGTTTTTAACTGAAACTCTTTATATTAATTTTTTATATTGACCCCGCCGGCAATTGAACTGGCGACCTCGTGCATGGTAGCCCAACGCGTGGTACTGCTACACCTCGAGGCGGCTGGAGAGAAAAATTTTTGTATAAGAAAAATCTTACTTGTGCTTTAGTTTGTGATGTATCCTCCCGTAAGTGTTCATCCTGTTGATAACTTTTAGAGTCGTCACATAAAAGAATATGTTAATGATAACTGTGAAGGCAATCGGTGTGAAGAAAACCGCAATCCCTAACCAACCTGAAAATGGAAATGCTTTTTAGAAACGAGTAAAAAAAATGAATCAGTAAAACCAGATTCAAAAAATTGTCAGCCTAGTTGAATAACAGCCTTCAGAACAAATTTTAACATAGCGAATGACTATTTGTTCACGAAAATACAAAAATGCAACGATTTCTAAAAGTTAAAACCACCCAGAATGTTTTAGCCCATGACTGTCGTATAAAAATAATGTTTTGGAAGTGTTTATCTATGAAAGAGCTGCTTAGATTTAATTGAAAATAGTATTTACGAATTTAAATATTGTCACTTAGCTAACAACACCACACAAGTCATTTTTAGTTCATATTACAGGACAATCTATAAACTTTAATTTTTTTATTGAATTCAAGATAAATAAGGGCTAAAGTTTTAATGAGCAATGTTTTATGGTAAAATATTTTATTTCACTGCGTTTAAATCACATAATATTATTTGATTTTTTTTCCTTTTAGAAATTTCTTAAAATTTAAATTTCTGTAATGGGTTGAAAACTCCCGTTTTGATGATGGGTTGAAAACTCACTTTTATTTGTTCAGTGTAAATTGTTAATATATTTCACTATATTTATATATATTCTTGTGTATTCGATTGAAGCATACTTTGATATATTATTTATACCAATGTAAAAAAAATTATTGTTACAATTTAGCACAAGAGTACTATTCTTTATTTATATTTAATTTATGTATTTTGCTATATTTATATTTAAAGTGTATTTTTGTAAAAGGCATGTGCCGTAAAAAAATAAATTGCCAGATCGACGCAAGCAAGAAATATCTATCAATAACGTTTAAAAAGTGAAAAATGATAATTTTCAATTTACGCGGTGTTGTTAGCTAAGTGACGATATGTGCAAATATAAGATTGCGTAGATTACTATTTACTGAAAAAAAGATTTAAATAAGCTGTCGTTAGGAAGTGATCTATAATAAACCGATTACCTATGGTTTCCTGGTCTCCGTTGGTGATGAAAGAGCCGGCTCCGTGCCTGCCAACCTTGACCTTGGGCCCCTCCGTGTCCAGCATGAAGTGGGCAAACAGGGCCAGCCCCGCCATCAGGAGGGTGCAGCCCCACGCGTAGCAAGAGTAGTAGCAGTACTTGCGCCGTCCTGTTACGCGTAGAAACACGTTGCGTGATCTAGAAACCCATATTCAGAATAGTATTTATTTACAATTTTTTTTATTATATTTCAAGTACAGTTTTACATAATTATGAAGTACAAATATTCAGTACTTATCCCAATTATGTGTATTTTAAATTATTATAACTAATAACTCACATTATCTATTTTTCTATGATGAAAACTGGATGGTGTTTCTGCAGTAATCAATAACGCTCCAAATTACGGTTTGGATTTTTTTTTCATTTAACCACCTCAACAGGCCAGGAGGCTCAATTACAGAGGGGAACAACGTCACAAACACCCAGGCTTGAGAAAAATCACTTTTTACTTTTGTGTTCTTACCGGGAATCGAACCCGGAACCTCCGCATCGTGAGTCCAGCGTCTTAGCACTACGCTACGGAGGCCGCGATTTAAACGCATTACGGGTTCTAAACTTGTACAAATGTGAATTAAAATAATTTTTTAAATTTAATTTAGGACCATCAAACTTCAATATTTTTCACTTAAGAACCTAAGTTGATTATTGTTTGTTTGTCTAAGTTAAAAACTGTCTTGCATAACACCGTCCAACTATTGTATGCTTTTTTGATCGATTTAAAATGCCCTGTTGCTTGTCACAACATGACTAACTCCACTAAAACTCGTCTGGCATTTACAAAAAGAAACACCTTCCAGAAGACTCTATGTTTTATAGCTAATTGAGACCCTTCTATGTGACTCTTCATTTCACTAGAAAGTTCTATCTTGAGTTCCTTTACTAATGCGGATGATTTCAGTTAGTTCTGCGACTTAAGTTTTTTTGATACACTCTTCAATCTGTACAGATATTCACTGGGTTAAAATAAAATTAACAAGAATTTTTTTTTTTTGGATTAGTTATTTTAAAACGTTATTTCTTTACCTGAAAGTTTTCCATATGTAATAACCCATGCTATTTAACCAGAAGAATGCAGCCAGCAAACTGACGTATAGAATTCCATCTGTCACAGAAAGACAAACTGTTATTTTCATTGAAATACACTAAAAACATTATGTAAAACTTGCAATGTGCTAAAATTTTGTTCCATTTAAAAAAAGTTACGAGTACAAGGTTACTAGATTACATGTTGTGATAAAATCCATATTATTTTAGTAAAGACATTTCACAACGTAAACATGATCTTAGGTATATAGAAATTTTTCATAATGAATTTTAGATCTTTCGTAAAGATTTTTACCAAGAAATAAAAAAATAGAAATGCTAAAATGTACTTAAATCAAGAGAAGACATCTCTACAAGTGATAGGGTGTATAAAAAAATTCCATTATAGATACAAAAAGTGAAGTGTATAAAAAAATTCCATTATAGATACAAAAAGTGAAGTGTTTTTTTCAATTTTGAAAATGCATACCCTCTATCTTTTTTGCAATTACTATGGCCTATTCAGATACGAAACTTCATATGTGTACAATGATTTGAACTCGTGCCGACAAGGCCTCAAAGTTTTTCAAATTTAAGAAATTCCCTTCATATTGTATGAACATGTTCCGATGCATGTCGGCACGGGTTACTGTACTCCAAATGAACTGAAATTTTCTGAACAAGTGTTTTATAGCAATAATAAAGAAAGTGGGCCCTATGCATTAAATAATAATCAAGTTGAAAAATAAGGGACCCCCTAGTAGGGTGAAAACAAAATATAGTAAAGAACCAAAAAATTTTTTTTTTCGATTTTTCAAACGCATACCCTCTATCTTTTTTACAATTACTATGGCCTATTCAGATACGAAATTTCATATGTGTACAATGATTTTAACTCGTGCCGACGAGGCCTCAAAGTTTTTCAATTTTTTTTTTGATAATACGATATCGAGTTGAAAAATAAGGGACACCCTACTGTTCATATTAAACATTGCCAAAAAAATAAACAAATAACATAGGCTCATAGAAAATGACAATAATAAAATGATCTGACCTGCAACCATGAAGCTCACGTGGCTACTAAACTGCGTGAATATCCTCACGAGATCGGCCGCTTGGCTGAATATGAGGCAGATGTTGATAGTGGTCACGATATTCCCGCTGAGGTCCCGTAACGTGGGCAGGACGAAGTATATAATGGACACCACCAGGAAACAGAGTATGGCGATGATGTGAAACAACGGATTGACCAGTTTCCTCATCAGGAAGTCAGTTTGGCTCCAGTTGACATTCATTTCAGGATAACATATGAGAGCATACTGCGCTGTCTGGTTTTTGCTGGTCATTAAAACCTGTAATATATTTATTTCAATTAAAATAAACTGCTACTTTTGCTTTCCTTTATCTGCACACAGAATAATCAGTAGTTGCATTCTACTATAGTAAAAATGCAAGTGAAACAATGCAAACGTACATTTATTATTTACTACTCAACTTTTACTATACCAATTCTAAGTTTTTATTTTTACTTTTGATAGCTCGATTATTGTGTTGTATTAGGATGGGATGCGAATCCCTTAATGCGTTACCCGATTCGAATTTCTCATAAAAATCGGACTTTAATTTACGAAGAATTTTAATCAATTTAACACATCTATAATTGTATTTTTTTCTCAAACATTATGTAATTTATAAACATACCCAACGATTATAGAAAACAGAGTTTATATTACGAAAGCCTGTCGTAAAAGTTTTTTTTTGCTTTAACAGTCATTTATTCAATAAAAAATATTACAAACAATACATAATTTCTTTTCAAAAGAGAAACTTTAAATACAGTCCCGATAAACTCCTTAATGAGTTTGTCATCGGTGCAGGAGCTACAGAACACCCAAAATATCATAGGACTAAATTTTTATTGTCGTATATAAAATGCGAAATTCTGTGTCGCGACAAATTAACTAACTAACTAACACGAACGGCTAACGAACGCCAGCTTTCTCAGCAGTAGGAGGCAGAGGATAGAAACGCCACACCACTCCTGTACCTGGCATAACTTCTCTTGCTTCCTCCCACATTCATACATCTTCTCATGCACGCACGTCGATTAATTCCGACTTCATACATGCCCATGAAACAAACAAAGAAAAAAAAAAACAAATAGGTTTTGATTTTCAATCACATTTTATTTTTTTTCATGGAAAAATCATCGATGGATTGAATAATCCTCGTTGCATAAGTAGGCTCATATAAACCTCGATATCGATCATATATCGGAGCTAAAGAACATGTACCTTCACTATCGTAATAGAAAAAACATGAAGTATTGCATTATTCGGTCTAATGGTTGCCTGTCAATAATTACGGAACTTTATAGGGCGTCCATTTGTCAAAAGGTAAAACTAAACGCTTGAAGAGATTTAACAATCAAACTAAACCGGGCTTAAAGGTAAACATTACTAATACGTGTAACTACCTTTTCCATGCAATATTTTCCTTGGTCGTAATCGTAGAAATACGGTTCCTTGTCTTCCTTTTCTTCCTCCACCGGTATGGGATCATTCAGTCTGCCGAAGGAACTAATTCCGATACCTTTCTTCTCCGCCAAACTTTCCATGTGCCTTTCATGGTGGATGTAGTGTCGTAATCTTTCATATTTCGGCAGGAGAACCAAACCAAGCTAGAATTGTTTAAAAAAAAAAAAAACAATACAAAATATCTAGTGATAACTGGTTATGACATTTTATTTATTTTAGGATTTGTTCAGTTAAGTTCAGTGATGTACAGCAGTTATTTGCACTAGATATCATTATAAGTTATTTTTCTCAAGTCTGTTTTGTAATGTTGTTCATCACTCTTACTGGGCTTCCATGGCCTGATTAAGGTGGTTAATAAAATACAAACAGACTTAGGACATTTAGATATATTATATTAATATTAGCCAGTAGTTATTTTTCTAATTTTCATTACTACTTTAAAAAGTTTGCCTGCTGAAATTAGGCTTAAACGTCTCCAATGCCCACAAAAACAAGATCTTTCCACCATTAATCTGTTATATTTCACAATATGTTATTCATAGCTGTTTTATTTCAACAAGTAAATATTTTACGATATTCGTCAAGTGTCTTAATACATTGAATCACCAAAATAAACTATATTTTAACCTGCATTTATGCAAATTAAGACCGTTTTAAATGTAGAATTCTGATGGGGGTTTTTGTAAAGTAACAACAGAACCAAGTTTATTGCTGGTCTAATTTATTTCACTTACTTATCATCGTAGTCAGGAAGGTGATACACGGCCCATATTTGTGTCGTTTCGCAAGCCGGTTGTCCTATTACGAATTCATAAGCCTTCACTTGAATATTGTCCACTCCGTTTTCGTCAGTAAACACCGGAATCCACAATGCTGAAATAATTATGTGTGTTAAATAAACTATAGTATGAAACCTAAGAGAGAGTAACATTCATTTATTATTGTAGTTTCTCTAAAACCAGTTTGGTTCTTTTGCTGAAACAGGTCTACTTGTCTTGTGGAGTTATACACGTTTTTTTGGAAACTTTTATTTTTATAACGACTGTGAATTATCTGCTATGTTTATGTTAAAGATTCGAAGGACGAATGAGACAATAGAACTTACTTGTATTTGTTTCAGAAAACATGGGTGCACATTGTGCCTACCATAACCTCATTTTTTTCGCAGCATTTGTTTTATTTTCAATACATTGTTTTTTTCTGCAATATTATTCAAGTCTTGGGTCACTCAGCAGAGTCTCGGTGTTTCGTTATTTCTGCGTAGTTTAACAGAAATATGACACATAATGTCGAGCTTAATCTCGGACGTTTCATTTTGAACACAACCATTGTTATTGCATTATACCGTCGGAATTATTTATCTAATTCTTAAGATAATCACAACATAAGCTTTCTTCGTTTCTTTGAAAAACATAATTTACGAAAAACGTGTCAAAAGTAATCAAAATAACTGATAAAACGACTCTCCATTTAAGTATCTGACATTTCCTGTTTTTTGTTGCGGTTGCGAATCGACTCCGTCGATTGCCGTTTTTCTAACTGCAACCAACTTCACTCTGTACTACATTACACATATTTCTGTGGTGTTGCTATTAATTTTAAAATTATTGCGAAATATCTGACTCGGTATTTATGTGCAAAATTTTTTTAGTAAATACTGAAAAATATTAATGAATTAATTTTAATAAGTATATTGATAAATATAAAATGTAAACTTTTGTCCTGTATTTGTTTATGGCATCTCTTCCTCGGGTCCTCCGCTATAAATGATAAACTTTTTTGCACTATCCCTTTTAAAAAATTAAATGTAGGTACGTATATACCGGAATATTGTTTTGCTTGGGCTGCCATGCATAAGGTTGCGGATTCGATGGTTCGAATATGAAATATTGTATTTGAAATTATTATTCACACATAAAAAAACGTTTTAAACGTCATGTGTGATACCTTAGGGGACAGACGGGGACTAAGTGTAAAAACTGACATACGTTCACATCAAGACATTCGTGTAAAAAACGATCTAGGTTCATAGTGCGCCAATGAATCACTAGGATATTTTAACCCAATAAAGTATGTTTAAAATATTATTTATGGACCAATTGAATACTAAGCGCATCAGTATTAAGAATTACAATAGGTACTGGAACCCTATCTCAAAAAGGCTTTAAAACATTGATAAAATGTTTGCATACTCCTACGTACCTTCCGCACATTTGATCATTTTAAATATTTTACCTATTTGTCGAATATCAGTTTAAGCGACTGGCAACATTAAAACTGACATTATTTGATTACCGCCGCGGTCGTTTCGAATTCCTCCGTTTTTTCTCGGCATTCTTTCCATCGTCACATGAGTAATCAAATGACTAGGTAAATACATACAATATAAACAATGAAGTAATTTGCATAGGTGAGTAGGTTAATGATCTAGTATAGGGTTAAGGCGCCGAATGACAAATAATAGAATAATTCACCATTCATTTATTTGATTGAAGAAATAAAATTAATGGAAAAAGACACTTTGAATTTTGAGTAAATTTATCAAATTTAAAATATTTTTTAAGATCTGTATTATTATATATTTTTATAATTGAATGCTCTAACGAAATTTCAACTGATAATTCCTTCCTGTTTATGCACAGATATTAAAACTAATATCTAATTACATGTAAGCTCTACACTCACGCGATTTTTTTTGCTGAAGTACTTTGGAAAGTTGACTGAAATACATAGATTCGTATGAAGTAATACACAAATTTGGTCAACTTCAAGAGAGTGGAAATCTTACATAATAAAAATAAATCAATACAAACAATATTTTTTTGTGCCTCTTCCTTCCTTTATCCTTCTTTCTTTCCTCTCATTTGACTTCTTTTTTTTTCGTATTTCAACCATTACTCTTCTCTATCCCACCCTATACCACTTGACATAGCTTTCATCATCATCCCATATCCGCTCCCTGTGGAGCATATTTTTTTATTTATTTTTATTTTATTAATAATAAAT
>JAGVSP010005784.1:0-21742 GCA_022494985.1 Micrasema minimum
ACGTGGGCCTGACCAGGGAGGATGCGCGGGAACTGGCAGTTGGTTGTGAAGTCAAACCACCCAAGTCCTAGAATCCGCTATACAGGGTGTAACAAAACTACAAGCGGGAAACCAGTGAATCTACATCATATTTGGAGTTATTTTTGTTGAATAAATTTTTTGGATTTGACCCTTAGTTTTCCAGAAAAATTGAGCACGAAGTTAATTTTTTTTTTGGAAATTGTTATCAAATATGATTTATTTAGTCAAGTTTATACTATCCATAAAGAAAACAAAATTGAAAAACGCGTTTTAATAAGAATTTGAGCAATTATAATTAATCTGCTAAACTATGAAACAATTTTTGAGAATTTTTTTTTTTTTTTCAAGCTCAGATTAAAAAGCCATATTACACAATCGTCTCCAATTACGATGTAGATTCACCAGTTTTAGGGTTGTACTACGAGTTTTGTTACACCCTGTATAACTTAGCCGATTATGATTATTTTTATTGTACTTATATATTTAATAGACCATAGTACCTACCTTAGAAAGCCAGTGCGCTAATGTATTATGTTAGTAACTTTTCATCTTCACATAACATCGTAATACCTACATACTACAGTTTGTGTTATAAGTTTATAAACAAATAATTTGTTTACAATTTCGGTACGAACGACGAACCTCACCCACTCGTTACGCTACCTTTGTAAACAGTGTCAATTGTTTACAACGATATGATGTGCTTAAGCGAACAAATAAACAAACTTTGTTTAGAACCTTGGTATAGAAATAAATATTTAAAGAATCCTACGTAAATATTATTTTTAACTAAACGATTTAATTTGATGAAGTTTGGGCAAGAGCATTGCCTAATACAGTGGCCACAAATAGAGACTCGCGAGCTAAATATGACCATACTTTTAAAAACAATTTATTATAGTTTAAAAATTAAGTCGTACCTATCTAACTGAATTTTTAATTGATGGATTTAACATATCAGTGGTATAGTGTCTTAGAAGAATTTTAGGTGTGCGGTGGTTTGACTTTGTAAGGAACACAGAGGCGAGGTAACGGACACAGCAACCCTCGTTATCTACTGTCATCCGGAGAAGGCGTTTCGGCTGGCTAAGCCATATACTACGTATGCCTTCCGAGAGCCTTAACCATGCTTGCCTATTTTACAAGGCATCAGGTTCTCGGCCTCCTGGTCGTCCACTGTTGACAATTCGTTGGCAGTTTGCGTCAGAGCTGCGGGACGTGGACTTGACTTGGAAGGATGCACGGGAGCTGGCGGCCGATCGCTTGGCCTGGAGGCAGTTTGTGGATTCCATATGCTCCACATAGGGAGCGGATATGGTATGATGATGATGATGGATGATGATGATGATGATGGTATGGTTACAATTATGATTTACTATGAAATGTATATGTTAAGATGCTTATCAAAAGAGGTTTAATTGGCAGTTCATAATGGAGTTCTGGTACCAACCCTTATGTATGGAAGCGAAGCATGTAGTTGGAAAAAGAAGGATGAAAGTAGATTGAATGCAGTTGAAATGCGATATCTCAGGCGAATGTGTGGTAGGACTATATATGATAGATACTGCACTAATGTTGAAATTAGAGCAGAATGCAAGGCTGTGAGATAAGCATTATCGACAAAATTAAGAAAGGTCTTTTGCGATGGTTCGGTCATGTTGAGCGAATGGATGATGAAAGAACGGTTAAAAAAATATATGATGTGACTGTGCCTGGATGTAGAAGTCGAGGAAGGCCGAGAAGGACATGGCATGATTAAGTAAAACAAGTGCTTGAAAGTGGGCATGTAAGAAGTCGGAATAATCGACGTGCGTGCATGAGAAGATGTATGAATGTGGAGGAAGCGAGAGAAGTATGCCAGGACAGAGTGGCTACCCTTCGGGGAAATGGCGTAATGGTTATTTAGTTAGTTAGTGTATGAGTACAGTAGAATAGACAGAGACAGCGCTGACAGTAGGTAGATATAGACATCTTTGGAAACTCCATAAATGAATTCAAGAAAAAGTTGTCCTTAAAATATTTTTAATCACTTTCGCTTTTATACTATGTAAGTACCTATGTGTTATATTTACTTAAGCATTATAAGAACAGTATTAAAGGACTATTGGTTTTACTTTTTTTTTTTTTTGTATTATATCATATATCTAATTGTCTGTTATTGTTCCTTAACAAAATAAAATAAAACAGAATGGAAATCATTAAGATTTTTTAATACGTAAAAGTCCCTAGGTGTCTATTTAGGTATACAGGTAGGCATATGTTCGTGTTAATATTATAAATAAAAAATACTATGACGTATGCATTGAGTCGAGGAGTTGAGGCCTTCAGAAGTCATTTCTTAGTATTTAAATGGAATAAGAAGGCGTTAAATTTCATTAGCACGATATAAATAAACGGTAGATTTACGAAGCGATGACAAATGGCTCTAAGCGTTGAGAGTTTAAAACTTTAAAGGGGATGAAATAGCCTGGAACATTATTTGATGTGAAGCGCTTTTTTTTACTTCCAAAACACAAAATATCTTCCCGCCTATTCTCGAGTCGACTAAACGTTAAACCGTCCGTAAAATGTATTACTATCACTATATCACTATGTGCTGAAAGTGAATTGTATTTCATTTAGGTAGAAGCTCGTATTCTAGCATTACAATGACAGCTCATAAACCCTGTAAACGCCTCGATATCCACATTCCCTTCCATATTTCTCGTTCCTGTTGAGGTACTTATATTGTAACTACATACGTATTCAAACATTATTGATATCCCAACAGGGACAGAGAAGCTCTGGAAACGAATTTGGAAAATATATTTGTTTATAAAAGAAAAATACTCACCCATCTGCCTAATTATGGTGATATGACCATAATTAATAATAAATCATTAAAAAAACGTCTACAAGAATAATATTTAATAAAATATTAAACTATTCAATACGTTAATTATTTTCATAACAGTATATATTTAAAATGTATTTAAAAACAAACTTACCTTTACCCACAACGATTTACGCTTGCCAGTAAAGAGTTGCGATTTTCCATCAACCCATTGGCCAAAGTAAAAGTTTTTTTGTTTGGGAACAGAACATAAAATAAATATTATGTATATGGATATTCAAGCGTTTACAGGGCTTACGACCTGTCATTGGCTGGGTTAAGTGGCCACTTGACGTACTACAACATTCCCTAATCCGCTTATTATCGAATATCCACACCAGGTAACATTTTGGATTTTGCTTATATGTTTCAAATGTTGAAAACCATCCCATTGCGCGACATCTATGTATGGATAGTGAAGTTAAGTATTTTATTCAGCTAATTTCTAATATTAAGATTCTGACCGAATTAAACTAATTACTATTAATTGCCTGCAGATGACTCTGCAATGTATATTACAACATTTTGAGTGTGTTCAAATACTTTTAAATAGTGTGTTTAATTAACTCAAAACGTTGTAAATATTATATGTATAAAATGTAGGTATGTAGTTATATTGTACCTACATAATATATGTATCCAATCCTCGTTCTCCATTAATAATTGTATTGCATATTTGTTAAAATCAATACTTATAATATACAACATATATTTGCATGTATTCGCATACGTTCTCTATAAAACATTTTTATTTAGATTCTTATTAGAAAAATTCATTTATATTTGAATCTATACACATTTCACTATTTGTAACAATTAAAATTTGTAAGGGGGGGTTGAATCTATCGTCCATGCGCTCAGTAGCTGCAAGACAGGAATCTATCTCCCTACAAAGCTATATCCGTTTACGCATAATCCATCACTATAATCTTTGTTGTATGTATTGACTTTAAAATATATTTTTTTTTGTCATGTATTAAAATCTGCTTAAACTGTCTTCGTCTTCTTTCGCCACGTTCGCTCCTATGTGGAGCGTGTGGACATCACTAGATCCCTCCAGGAGGCCCTGTCACCAGCCAACTCTCTCGCCTCCTCCCACGTCAAGCCCGCATCCATCAGCCGAATACATCCGTAGAATGGTCATCGACGGTCTGCCAGGACGGCGAGATCCTGCAGGCGTAAAGAAGAGGCAGCTCGGGTTCAGCTCTCCCGAGGCATCCGGAGTACATGCCCAAGCCAGGTCCAACGCCGCATCTTCACAACTCCAGTTATGAAGGTTGCTGCGTCCGTTCCCTAACTTCAGCGTTGGTTATGAAGTCAAACCACCTAATGCCTAGAATCCTTCTCTGACACTTATTCTCAAAACTCAACAAGCGAGCATGCTGAGCTTTTGTGAGGTGCCAGGACTCGCATCCATAAAGGAGCACCGGCACAATGCAGGAATTAAAGAGCCGGCATTTTGTTTTGACCGAGTATAAACTGGAATTCCAGACAGTACGCATCGTGTTGAAGGTTGCTCCATACTAAACGGATTGCGAGTTCCTTGTGCGTGCTGCCATCTTCAGTTATATGAACACCTATGTATCTGAAGCCGTCAACTTTTTTGATCCTCTGCCCATTGTTGTAAAGGGGATAGTCGGGGTCAGGACATGACTTATTGCACATAAACTGTAGGAGGCTAGAAAAAAATCCTAACCGTCCATGCGCTTGGTAGCTGCAAGACGTGTTGTAATCTAGCCTCTTTATTGTACAGTGCTCTTGAGGCGATTTCTCGCAAAAAATCGCTTTATAATTTATTCGGAAATAAATAAAGTAAATGCCTAGTCCGTTTATATTATGTCTTTGTCTAGTTATACACTAAGCTTTGGTAGGTACTTCATAGGTCCATTTGCACACACATGTTATTTCATTACCATTACCCTTCTCTTATGATCGGCTGTTTGTTTTTTTACTACAAAAGACCGACAGTCGTTCTTAGAACTTAGAAGTGAGTTGAGTCAGTATCAACACATTGTCTTTTCCATAATACCTAAAATTTTTACCAAAGATCTGTTGAAATATAAATCAGTATTTTGATATATATTTTTTATTGACATTACTTGGTGGAATTCCATGATTAAATTATTTAAATATAACTAATAAAACTTAAATAAAAATACTTGGTAGACCAACCTTTATGTAAGGTAGTGAAGCGTGGTGTTGGAAGAAGGATGAAAGTAGACTGAATGCTGTTGAAATGCGATCTCTCAGGTGAATGTGTGGTAAGACTATTTATGATAGGTGTACAAATGTCGAAATTAGAGCAGAGTTTAAGGCTGAGATAAGCATTATCGACCAAAATTAAGAAAGGGCTTTTTCGATGGTCTGGTCATGTGGAGCGAATGAGCGATGAAAGAACTGCTAAAATAAGTTTAAATGCAAGTGTGCCTGGATGTAGAAGCCGAGGAAGGCCGAGAAAGATATGGCATGACCAAGTACGACAAGTACTTGAAAGTGGACATGTGAAAAGTCGGAATAATCGGCGTATGTGCATGAGAAGATGTATGAATGTAGAGGAAGCAAAGGAAGTATGTCAGGACAGAGTGGTATGGCGTTTTATCCTGTCAGCTAGTTGGTTAGTTAGTATACTTGTACTTTTATTAGTTATATTTAAAAATATAAGTAGCTGAAAAGGTCCTAAGCCCCTAGGGTCAGACTTGAATCGTCAGATTAAATACAAATAAATACCTTAAGAAAATCTTGCAGATACTTATTTCATTATTTGTTAAGGGTACAATTTGAGTTGAGGTATACTCAATACAAGTGAATTAAAAATAGGAACCTTTACCGGGGCAAATCGACTTCTTGGTCGTGAACACACTCTAACCGAGCGACATTATCTCAGAGCTACTCTAGCAGCCGCCTCAGTAATAATTCATAATATAAAGGATTTCAAATAAATTACCATATTTTTTCTCAAAACAACTGACTAAGAATATTTTTATTTTCTCTATAGCTTCCGCTCGCGACCAAGAAGTCGATTTAAACCCCTATCTATCTGCATTAAGTCATTCTTTATAAGATAGCGTGGGTAAAACTTTATAAATTAAGATATGAAGTCCTTAACCTTTGAATGAATACTATGTATTTGACTCGTATTAAATCATTCGGCATCGCTTAGCTTGACTGCAGTTTGTGGAATCCATATGTTCACCAAAGAAGTGAATATGGGATGAATGAAAAGAGAATAAGTAAGGAAACAAGTATAATATTATAATTTCTCTTGTATGTTTTGATGTTTGAACATCTGACAGGCATGTGGCGAGGACAATAATTTTCACAGAACCTTCGGCATGTGGGTGAATGTAAATAATAGGTGACGGAAGTGAGAGGTCAGTTATTTGAGAAAGACAAATTTAGGACAACTATTTCCATGTCCTGTGAATAAATCAGGATTTGACCATGCGATAGTGTGTAATCTTCTCCCGGTCATTTACGCCCTGAAATTCGAGACGTTCCGGTACCGTATGATTATTCAAAATTTAAAAAGTATAAAACGCGAATTTAAAAGGTACTTGTATAAATATGATATACGTATTTATACAAGTACCTTTTTTAATTAATGTATTTTGGACACGGTTTAGACCAGCAGCGTGCGGTGATATTTAAAAACGGTAAGCGATTATACCTATATGTACATAAACACGTCAATTAATAATAATGAAAAGTAAAACTACCTTAAAAAATACTATGTATTTTATATTACCTATCGACCTAGCGACCTCATGTATGGCAGCCAAACGCGCTACCGCCATGCTACGAGACGGACATTCATTATCTATTATGTAGTGCTTATTGTTTCTTGATAACTAGCACCAATCCTAAGCTCTCACCAAATCCAATTCGCAGAGATTTCCTACGACCCGCGACCTCAGCTACTCGTAAAAGCGGACTTCAGAATTGCGTTTTATTGAAGGCAGCCGCGCGGCACTCATGCCCGAAATAATATACAAACACAAATGACATGCTATTATCGTTTTGATAAAGCTATTTTTATATAGCATAGTGGTAGCGCATTTGGCTACCGTACATGAGTTCGCGGGTTCGATTCCCGTACCTCCTGGTCAACGTGAAATATTTATTTACGTGTGATTTTCATATTAATATTTTATTTTTATATCCCTACGAGGTCCCTATCTACCCCCGATGAGGTAGATTTTTTTTCAAATTCAGGAATATGGATATTCGAGCGTTTACAGGGCTTATGACCTGTCATTGGCTGGGTTAAGTGGCAACTTTATGTAGGTAATACAACATTCCCCATTCCGCTTATTAGCGAATATCCACACCAGGTAACATTTTTCATTTTGTATATATGCTACGAATCAAGAATCATCCACCAGCGAGTTGAACGCTCCATTTATGAATTGATATTGAAGTTAAGTATTTATTAGCAAATAACTTTATTTTTTTGGAGTTAAGACTCTTCTGACGAGTTAAATTAAGTACTAGTAATCGCCTGCAGATAACTCTGCAATTTATTTGACTTATATTTAGACCAGGATTTTTTTTTTCACATTAATATTTTACGTGTGATACCTTGGACTGGTACTGAAGCGTGTGACTGATCATCTTACCTTCGTGTTATAAAATGATCAAGATACACTGCACTTGGTGTACCGATGCAGTACCCTATGCACCATTGGGTGCGGATAAGGGAAAGCAGCAGTAGTAGTAATATTTTTATACACACGTGTTTGGGTTCACTTTAAAAATCAAATCTTCAAAGAAAACACACTTTACAAACGGTGCGGCTAATTTGGTTAATGGATTACCTATTCTTATTTTATTATTTTATTAATATTATTGATTATAGAGAATTAAAGCGCGTAGTTGTGTTATAATAAAATAGACCAACTGAAAGCAGAAAGTATAATATATACCAGATTGTTCACACAAAACCGACCAAAAGACACATCAAAAGAGTCGGTCGCGTGCGTGCGTGCTCGCTTCTCACAGATCGTTAGAACTTGAAAAAAGTGCTAAGTATATATTATAATGTATGTACCAATATACCCTCCCCAGACAGATTTCAAGTAGATTAAATTTGGAGTCATAAACACTGATTTTAGGAATGTCCCATTCTAAAGTTATAATTATTATAATATGGATTTTTTTCTATTGGTACATTTTCTTCGAAGGCTGCAAATTTAGTTTTAGGATTTATTATCACTTGTTTTGGAAACGCTATAAACTGCTGGATTTGTAAGGTATTTCAATGAAACGTAATTGGTACAGCAGATAATGAAGATCGCGTTCCCGCACTAGACTTGGCGTTTACTGATGAATCCTCGTGACGCTGACGTGACGCGTGACGCATGACGTTTCATTACTCTCCGCGAGATTAGAGTGCGCTAACGATGCGCATCGGCCTCTCATGTCACCTCGTGTGCTGACGCTGACGTCATCATCCTACGGGACTCCAGCGCCGTATTTTAAAATAATAAATTGTAATAATATACATATATCTAATCCTATTCTCATTCATATTTGCATCAGTGATACTAATAAATGGACGGTAGAAATTTCCCCCGAAAAAAAATTACATACATGCTTAGATAATTATTTATTGGTCTTCTTATGCTTCCATAAACATTATTACATTATTTTTATACTTATCTTAGCTGTATCATTTTTATACACCATTTTCTCAGCCAAAATATTTACGGTTTTAATTATTTGTTACAAATAAAAACATCCAAACAAGTGAATACATACATATTTGATTAATTTAGATTGAGTTAAAGATTTCCATAAGTAAAAATACGGATATCTTGATGGACTGACCTATAAATACTACGCCTACTTTGAGGTGATTTTTCAGAATATTATCCGATTATATTATTAATGGAAGAAAACGCCTTTAATTAGATTTCTACGAAAACATTTTTATTTTTTATTTTTAAGAGTTTTTTAAGAAATAATCATAACTTAAAAATAATATCGTCCCGATAAATCCGCAATTTTTGCAGTTGGCCATCGGGTGCCATTAACAAAAATTATAAATTTACGAGTATCATAGAAATATATATACAACATAAAGTTACAGAAAAATTACTCAATTTACAAATATTAAAAAAGTTTACCAAATATAAAAATACAAAAAAGATAGAAATACGAGAAATATATACCTACATTGCTAAAGCCATTACATCATAGTATTATGGTGAATCAATATAAAGTAGTTCTGTTTTCCAACCAATCTCTCAGTATAAAAATAATTTTATTCACGTTAATACATGATTTAATTTCATTCGGAAACATATTGAAAATTTTTTGAATTAAATATTCCAATGTTCTCTGTCCGTACTTGTTTTTAATCTTGGGCACAATAAATCCGTCCATGGATGTGAATCTTGTTAGATATAATATGTGCTAATTTATTTTTATATATGTTGTCAAACATAAGTATAACAAAATGATTCTATTCCACAGTAATCCCTTAACAGGTAATTCTTTTAAATATTTGAATATTATTGGAACATGATGTCTTTGACTAAATATATTTGGTGGTATTTGTATTGATAAAGAAAGGGACAAGTTATTAATGAGCTATTTATAATGTTCAGTAGTTACGTGTTAGTGAATAGCACACGATATACAAAGTATGTGCATTATTCTGTACGCGTAGGTAGGTACAACACGCGCGCTGAAGCCGAATAGTGAATAGTTTCGGAAATAAAACATCTCGGTGAAACATATGGTTCGGAAAGGGATCGGTGCGCGGTGTAGGATTTCCGTGTCAGCGCTAAATTAGTCGGGGGTCACAGCCGAACAATCCACAATGCGCACTTTTTCCTGTGTTTTTTGCTCCTCCATCTTTACCAGGAATTCCTGTTGTCATCTGTGATGGATGTGGGATGAATCACTCGGTGGTCCGGCCCGGCTGAGACCGCATGCGGCCACATGAGCACGTCCCGTATTAGAATATCACAAAAAGGGCTAAAAGCCATCACTAACTCGTCAATTCGGTTTTCAATCTTTTTTATACTGTTGTTTTTATTCTAACCAAAATTTTAAATAGAGAAACTCTTTATAGTAACCAAATATTACTGCAAATCAGTAGTCGTAGATGTACAAACCCATAAATGATGCCGCTCCAGAGAATTTAAACGAGCTTTGCATTCCAGATAAACTAGCTGAAAGACGTCTCACACTCCGATCAGCTACATCTACAGCTTTTAGGCAGGGTTTTAGTACCGATCCGCAATCAGCGTACAAAATTTGGAGAGCGCGCTTTGCGGTTGCGGGCCCTGTGGCATGGAATGCTCTCCCACCAGAAGTGCGCAACTGCGAGAGTGAAGTGATGTTTCGAAAGAAACTTAAGAACCATTAAATCTTTTGATTAATTTTGATAATTGAATTTTCTACTCAGAAATTGAGTTTTCGTTTAACTTTTAATTTCCCGAGCCGTTAAATTCAATATTTGAAGCGCCCTTGAGGAATATTTATACGAAAACGGCGCTATATAAATAATCCATAATAATAATAATACAATTGGATTCTTCTTGATACCTAATTGACCAAGTTGACAATTATTTCATACTACTCAATAATATAATGATTATTCCGCCGATCAAGAATAATTTGTAAATTAAAATTATTACTGTATTCGTAATTGCTTCAAATCCTCTTTTAAAACCGTAGTAAAAACGGAAAAAGAAGGACGAAAGTATATTGAATGCAGTTGAAATGCGATCTCTCCGGCGAATGTGTGGTAAAACTATGTATGATGTGCACTAATGTCGAAATTAGAGCAGAATGCAAGGCTGAAATAAGCATTATCGACAAAATTAAGAAGCGTCTTTTACGATGGTTCGGTCATGTAGAGCGAATGGATGATGAAAGAACGGCTAAAAAAAAGATATGATGCGACTGTGCCTGGATGTAGAAGTCGAGGAAGGCCGAGAAAGACATGGCATGATCTAGTAAAACAAGTGCTTGAAAAGTGGGCATGTAAGAAAGTCGGAATAATCGACGTGCGTGCACGAGAAGATGTATGAATGTGGAGGAAGCAAGAGAAGTATACAGGACAGGACAGAGTGGTGTGGCGTTCTACCCTCTCTGCCTACCCCTTCGTGGAAATGGCGTGATGGTTAGTTAGTTAGTTACATATTGGGTATTTGTAAAAGGTAGGTAGCTACCTACAAAGTCCGAGCGACCTGCCCACTGCCCAGCTAAACGCGTAGAGTAAAATACACGGCAAAGTAAAAAGGACCAACTATCTATGACAGCTCACTGCAAACCTATACCGTATGTCTCGCCATTTTACACTGTAAGCGCTGTTAGATAGCTTTATTTCGGTAGTAGGAAACCAAGTCGCTGCGTCAAGATCGGTCCAATACCCATTGAAACTTAGTGCACTTATTCGGGCGGGGAATAAGCTACGAGAATCGTACAATACCTAGTGCTTACTATAGTAACCACGGGGCGCGGCGCACTGCGGTTGCCGAATTTTTGCATTTTATAAATGAATAAGAATATGGTATAATTCTCGAGAAAATTCGCAAATTTTTAGTCGTTTAAGAACTAAAAATTGATAAAAGGTTTTAATTTATTACTATTTAAAGTCGATAATAATTCTTTAGAAATGTATGAAGCACCATGTAATCGCTTAGTAGGGAGAGCACGGGCCTGTTTCTAAGATATTATAAATGTACGTACCTTAGACAAAAGACATTCTTTATGACTTATTATCATTAATGGGTACCATTGTGACATTGGAAAACAAAAAGTTGGGTAAAGTGAAACAATAGTGGTCAAACGTAAGAGATTATCTTTCGCTAAATACCCGGCGGCGGCGTGGGCTGTGGTTTGTGACTGAAACTGAATAATGAGTTGATGTGTAACGGTTTATGGTTGTCACACAAGTAGAGTTAGACACGTGTGGGGCTTCACTCAGGAATTAGGAATTACTGACATCCACTCTTACATCTTCACTCTCTGATGTTCTCTTTCACTCTCGTCCATTAGCTTTTAGAGACTAATGCATTATGTGAGAGACTTTTTTTTGCAAAACTGATTTCTTATGTTCAGATTTAAGTCCAGCATTTTCTGTTAATGAGTTTTTGATGCAGTTTCAAAAGAGCGATTTCAATTAAAATTATGTAGACATTTGGTGATAATAATTATTTAGGCCATTTTTTATTGGAACGCTACACAGCCTGGCTGGACGTTTTTTCCTATATTTATTATTTGGTGGCCTCAGTAGCGTAATGGCTAAGACGCTGGACTCACAATACGGAGGTACGGGTTCGATTCCCGGTGAGAACACAGAAATCAACGGTGTTTGAAATTCTCAGGCCTGGGTGTTTGTGATGTTGTTCCCCTCTATTATTGGGCCTCTTGGTCTGTTGGGGTGGTGAAAAATAAAATAAAATTAAATTTATACGTACATTACAGTATGTATGATAAGTAGGTAGTAATTTTAATGCAACAAGGATACTAAAAATCTAAATGCTGAAAAAAATATGTAGCATCATGTAACTACAGTTATCTTAAATGACATTAAACGAATATACATTTTGTGTAACAAATGACAGTTTACATTACACGGAGGCCTCCGTAACGCTGTACTCGCGACACGAAGTTCCTGGTTTGATTCCCGGAAAGATAGCAAAATCAAAAGTGATTTTTCTCAAACGTGGGTTTTTGTAATATTGTTCCTTTCTGTAATTAGGCCTCCAAGGTGATTTAAATCCAATAACTAAATAAATCCCTACATATATTTGTAAGTAATATTATAAAGTAATCAATAAAATGAAATAACTTGCGAACCTCTACACACCTTAAAGTGAACTAATTATACTATAGTAATTACTAACTAACTAACCATCTCGGCATTTCCCCGAAAGGGTTTTTTAAAAATGGGAATTACATTTATTTTTTACCTTGCTTATGATGTACGATACAAAGTTTATATTTCATCAAGTGGGTTTTCTATCATTGACTGTTCTTCATGAATTATTCATTTATTGTGTGGGATCAGGCGGGATACTTCTGGTGTGGACCAAAGGGAACTTCTCTGAAGGGTTAGGCAGAGAGGATAGAACGCCACACCAATCTGTCCTGGCATACTTCTCTTGCTTCGATGGTTCGGTCATGTAGAGTGAATGGATGATGAAACAACAAGCGGTCGAAAGTGGGCATGTGAGAAGTCGGAATAATCGACGTATCTCTTGCTTCGATGGTTCGGTCATGTAGAGTGAATGGATGATGAAACAACAAGCGGTCGAAAGTGGGCATGTGAGAAGTCGGAATAATCGAAGTATCTCTTGCTTCGATGGTTCGGTCATGTAGAGTGAATGGATGATGAAACAACAAGCGGTCGAAAGTGGGCATGTGAAAAGTCGGAATAATCGACGTATCTCTTGCTTCGATGGTTCGGTCATGTAGAGTGAATGGATGATGAAACAACAAGCGGTCGAAAGTGGGCATGTGAGAAGTCGGAATAATCGACGTATCTCTTGCTTCGATGGTTCGGTCATGTAGAGTGAATGGATGATGAAACAACAAGCGGTCGAAAGTGGGCATGTGAGAAGTCGGAATAATCGACGTATCTCTTGTTTCGATGGTTCGGTCATGTAGAGTGAATGGATGATGAAACAACAAGCGGTCGAAAGTGGGCATGTGAGAAGTCGGAATAATCGACGTGCTTGTATGAGAAGACGGATGAACTAATTGCACACCACGCCTTATTATTGTAATAATAATAATAATAATTGGATAACTTGTTAAGCGCCATTATTATGAAAAATCACCTCAAGGGCGCTGTACATTGACATAACTTAATTAATTCCAGGCCCAATACATTTACGAATGCAAAATCTAACGAGAATTCAAACTATGGAAAATTTATGTTTCTTATACGTAGATGAAGTGCTGGAATCCAATTTGTCTTGCAGCTACAAAGCGCATGGACAGCTGAAATTTCAGCTCTTCACCTACCGCGTTTAATTAAAAATAATTTGCATGGTCGCGACATGATTTTAATGATAATTTATGAAATACCGATAGGGGCTCAACTCTACAAAGCGCATGAACGTAGTTACCAATAGTCACCTAATGTAAAATTTTGTTTACTTGCAAGGCTGTTTTACACAAATGTAGATAAATAGATATGATTAAGTTGTCACCTATCAAAACATTTATTACTTTAATAATATATCAATAGGTACAATACTTACTAGGCCTTCCTTATAGACTCATCTCCTATTTTATGCTTTAACTATAAAGAAAGCAAACACATGCTTTAGCTTTAGAAGGTAGATATAATAAATAAGCTGTTCTTGACACCAAGGCTCCTGTGGTCACGACTACATTGATTAATGACTTCAACCAGTCTAATATTCGTCCCTTTTCCACTTTTTTTGTGATATTTGCCCTTTGCATATTGAAACCCGACTAATGTAGCGTGTATCCTACAAAATCCCAAAATAACGAATCTGCTAGACATCATGTCGTCACAAAACAAGGACGATGTAAACTATTTTGGTTTTCTTGTTCTCTAAACCTACTGTGGTGCTGTGGTGGTAACGGGGAGTAAAATACTTTGCTATTCTATCCATATCGGATATTTCACCGATGTATTTATTACCTCTAATTTAACCATACTAGATAATGCTAATATTTAAAAAAATATTTTAGTAATTAATTACCATTTTCGTAAAAAATCATCTCAAGTATACTGTATCTACGTGGATATTATCTATGGATGTAAGTCCAAAACGGAGAAAAGAGATATTGATTTATTTAAAAATTCCATTTGAGCATAGGTACCTAACTGGGCATTTGGTTGTGTGTATAAACATGAAATTATTTACTTAGGAAAAAAAACTCATCATCATACCATATCCGCTCCCTATGTGGAGCATATGGAATCCACAAACTGCCTCCAGGCCAAGCGATCGGCCACCAGCTCCCGTGCATCCTCCCAAGTCAAGTCGACGTCCCGCAGCTCTGACGCAAACTGCCGACGAATTGTCAACAGTGGACGACCAGGACGCCGAGAACCTGATGCCTTGTAAAATAGGCATGCATGATTAAAGGCTCTCGGGAGGCATACGTAGTATATGGCCCAGCCAGCCGAAACGCCTTCGCCGGACGACAGCAGATACCAAAGGTTGCTGTGTCCGTTGCCTCACCTCTGTGTTCCCTACAAAGTCGAACCACCGCACACCTAAAATTCTTCTAAGACAACTATTCTCAAAACTCAGAAGTCTGCTATCTTGGGCCCTGATTAGGTGCCACGATTCGCAGCCATAGAGGAGAACAGGTGTGATGCAGGAGTTATAAAGGCGGCATTTGGTAGTAACAAAAACGTTAGATAAATTATGTCGAAGATGATTAATTTATCATTGAACTGAGAATAATTAGGCATACAAAATTTTTCAATATATTCATATTTCAGCAATTTTTTTAAAATCAGTATTTTGAATGAATTCTTAGGAATTTTCCTTTTTTTTCAATGTAGGTAGGTACCTACGTACAGAGTAAATTTTCGAATACATTCTCCTGTCTGTAAAATACGAATTCACAATAATTTGGGAGCTTTGTGTTAAGCCGTACGTACGTGGGATTTTGGTAATTCTTCTATCATCCCAGCCCTCTCTTTTCTCCATAATTCCGCGCCTAGAACAACTTGCTGAAATGTGTACAATGTCAGGCAAACACCAAGCGACCAAAATACTGAACTTCATTCCAGAAATACTTTACACCCGATGAACATTTTGCTATGCTAAACAAGATAAACATTTTGCTATGATTGTTCAGGGTATACAGAATTAAAATTTATAGTTACTTATACGAATACAAATTAACAGAGCAGGTTACTGTCTTATAAAGTATTAACTAGGTAAGTCTTACTTAAGAAACACATTTAATATCTAAAAATATTGAAACATTTATTTATTGTTGCAAAGTACCCATCCTGTACACAGTTGATTATTTGTAATTTGTAAAGCATAAATAAAAATGTTTTAAAGGAAAAGTAACATAACTGAAAAATAAAAGTGGCATTTTTTAGAAATTAATATTTAGAAAAAATAAAAACTATAATACCTAGATAATCAATGTATGTACAGGATAGGTACTCATCACATACCTTATTAAATTAACTAAATTACATAATTTTAAAAACAAAATACTTGCAGCATCTTTCTTCAACCTATCCAATTTAATATGATTTAAGTCTAGATAATTAAACGTATTGTTAAGTACATTGTGTAGGTATGTGCACATACTTACATTTTAATCATCAACGTTTATATTTACTCAATAATTTTCTAAATAAATGGTATGATTATGTACTTTCAAATAACTACGCAAAATACCAATAAAAACTTTTTGAAAAGCTGTTTGGAAGCATTACAATGCAAAGTGTATCCTGATTTGCAGGTACTTACTTTAAAAAAAGGGAATTCCCATATGACCCATTTCCGCATTGGTTTAACGCTGACAGGAAGGTATTAGTGCACCTGAATCTATTGTGGTGGCCCCCAAAGCTTCATTGTACATTATCTCCTAAAATTGACATGTTTACGTATTTTTTGTACATATTCTATTCATGGATTAAAGCGAGGATGCTATTTAGCTAAACTAAACGCCAGCATTGAGTGTGGAGTGTGAAGTCCCAAATCACGATGGAAATAGCCTGATTAAGTCGTTAAACAATCTTATGGGTACGTAACTTTTAAAGTAAAACTAATCGCAATCAATGAAATATTTACCTACTAATTTTCGCTAAATTTTGTTTAAGTTACAACCTACTGTTGATTCGTCGATCAATTTAAATCATTCCCTCAACATTTTTTGTTAGTATTTTATGTATTTAAGCTAATAAGAATATTATACTAACTATTACTATCCTAATTTAATTCTTTCCTAACTGGTACTCGGTAACTCGGAATTGTTTTTGACAGGAAGTGTGACTTTGTTGAACATATCCATGCGGGTTGGTAGCAAGGCTAGACGAGTGCTGGGTTTGGTAAAGAGAAGCACACGCGACTTCTCAGATATAGGTTGCATAAAAACCCTTTACTGTTCTCTTGTCAGAAGCAGTTTGGAGTACGCGTCGGTAATTTGGACTCCGTATTACCAAGTTCATATAAAACTTTCTTGAGACTATACAGCATATATTTTTGAAATATGTAGCGTATAAGATGAACTTGTGTGATGCGGATATAGATTATGATGCCCTATTATCAATATTAAAAATTAACATCTCTAAGCAACCGTAGATTACAAAATGATGTTGTTCTTCTATATAAATTAATAAATAATAAACTTGACTGTCCAATGTTGTTGAATGAGGTCAGATTTCACATACCGGGTCGCACCACAAGAAGTTGCCGTTTGTTTGATCCAAACACCGGAAATAGAAATTACGCTTATAATTACGCCATAAATAGGATTCAAAGGAATGGCAACTTGGTGTGCGAGGGTGTTGATCTCTTCAACTCCAGCATTGGATCAGTCAAGTCATTTTTGTAATAAACTTTAGCATTGTATTGTTGTGTATTTATGGCATATTATGTATTATATATATTTTTAATTTTTATGTATTTGCTTATATTTTTGTATTCTACTTTTATGAAAAGCCTGTATAGGCGTTTATAATGAATAAATAAATAAATAAACAGTACTACCGTATCTGAGGTGTCTAGTTACCCACTACGTCACTCACTACATCATCAATAGGCATCTACGTCATCCTAGACATCAACGTCACACGCTTCGTGTATTGGCCTGTGTGCTGGAGTCTTTAGACGGTGGAATTTGATAATAAGTGGTGTTATGAAATTAACCCTTCTTCTTCTTCTTTTGCCCCGTTCGCTCTTATGTGGAGCATGTGGACATCACTAGATTCCTCCAGGAGACCCTGTCACCAGCCAGCTGTCTCGCCTCCTCCCACGTCAGGCCCGCATCCAACAGCTCCGCCAAGTACATACGTAAGATGGCCATCGACGGTCTGCCAGGCATGTGGGATCCTGCAGGGCAAAGAAGAGGCAGCTCGGGTGCAGGCTCTCACGAGGCATCCGGAGTACGTGCCCAAGCCAGGTCCAACGCCGCATCTTCACGACTCCAGTTATTGGAGGTTGCTGGTATTGGAAGAACTTCAGCGTTGGTTATGAAGTCAAACCGCCTAATGCATCATTCTCAGAAACTTGTTGTCAAAACTCAACAGGCGAGCATTTTGAGTTTTTGTGAGGTGCTAGGATTTACATTAACCCTAGGGAGCTATATTTTTAGAAAATTCGTATAGAACGACCCTTCTAGTGAATTCTCGCTCGAAGATTGCATTCCAAAATTTTTCAAATGGTTTAATCAGAGAGCAGGAGCATCGTACGACATAAAAGAATGCCACAATGCCACCGCTCACACCTCACAGCAGACGGGGTGGGCGACCGCGACGGCGACGCCGACGGCGACGTGGGCGTGGGCCCCCCTTTCACATACATTGTAAATACTACTACTTCTTCTAGTTTCCCTTCCCAATAGTGCATAGGGCCCTGCATGCAGGATGTACACCAAGTGCAGTGTATCTTAATCATTTTATAACACGAAGGTAAGGAACAGTCTTACGCTTCAGAACCAGTCCAAGGTATCACACATGCCATTGATACATGGTGTAACAAAACTCGGTGTATAAGCAGGAAACTATTTGGAGTCGATTTTGAAGATTTTTTTATTTTATTTGACTCATAGTTTTTGAAAAAATTGATATTATTTCTGGATAAATTTTATAAAATTGTTATCAATTCACATTTATTTAGTCAAATTAATTAATACTATTCATAAAGAACACAAAATAAAAAACCCGGACTTTAATAAGAATTCATGCAATTTTACTGTAGTTATGAAAGCTTTAAAAAAAATGAAAATTTTCAACCTAAATTCAAAAGTCACATGTACTCGTACATCGAATTTTGTTACAAGGCGTATAATCTCGTTAGTTCAGCTAGTTAGTTTAACCCGTGTTAAGCTGAAACAATTCAAATACATTCAATCGATACATATTAAAGGATTTTGCAGCGTACAATAAAATAAAATATAATTAACAAAACGTCACATTGTATTATTACGATGATATAAATACCTACATAATACAGACTTTAAAAATTTCTAAAGAGTCCTCGCTAAACATTTTTTATGCCATATTTTCGTTATCTTTTCTGTGTGAGTCCATTGTAAGAACTATTCCTTTTCTTCCCATATTGTGCAGATTGAAGATAGCAGAGTACCCGGTCGTGTGTTTCATTCATAACTCAAGAAAAAAATCGACCACCCACTATTTAATGCTGGTAGGATAAATTTTAACTTGTACTGAAATGATAATAAAAATTTGTAATATTATTCATCATTATTGATGATAATAATATAAAGATTGTTAAGTCAATGGGTAAAAAACACTAGTTTAAAACGTTGTTTTGAATATTAATTAGGTTAGTGTCGACTTTTAAAAAGAGTTTGATGTAAAATGGAGTTTTGTCGTATACCTAACTAACTAGCTAACCATCACGCCATTTCCGGAGGGATAGGCAGAGAGGATAGAACGCCACACCACTCTGTCCTGGCATACTTCTCTTGCTTCCTCCACCTTCATATATCTTATCTTACCTGTGGCAATTGATCATGCCATGTCTTTCTCGGCCCTCCTCAATTTGTACATATTTTTTTATATAAGGGTTTTATTTTAAGTTCAGGAGCGGACACATTGTTTTACGTTTACGTTTACAAACATAATTTTATTTCCTTATACTTTTCGAATAATACATCAATATAATTCATAAGTTATTAACTTATTTTTAAAATGTTTAGCTACATAGTGAGTTAACCTTGTATAAATTTTAAGCCTTTAAATTATATAAAAGTAACTCAGAAAGAAATAGAAAATAAATAAATGTCTAGTGATATCTTTATTAATAAGGACTGTAAGTACCTACCCATTGAAGTACGTTATCTTCTCTCTAGAATAAACAGAATTAGCAAAACTGCCATCAGAGTTCTCTGTGCTATTCCCGCCTCTCAGTTTAACCCTTAACTGCACTTTATACGGGACTGTAAACTGTACAGATTCTTGTGAAGTTTGCAAACTGCCCCGTAAATTAGTCTAAACTCTCAAACCATACAATTTTGCACACAGTTTACGCGCGCGCATCATCAATTCAAAATATCGACAGATAAATAGTGTTGCCAAATTGTAAAATCGATAAAAGTTCCAAAAATTATTCATAAACTGAATTTAGCCGCGCTAATAATTGCACGAAAGAAATGCTATAAAAATTAAAATGACCTCGGTAAATTGGTTGTATATTTTCAGTATATTCGTTAAATCTCCACAAAATTAAAAACATAGGCGACGACAGAGATTATTAGTACGGAAACATTAAAGCTTCCGTCTGTTGCGTTTTCCACATGCCTACAAACAGTTTAAACTGTGCCGTGTAAAGGTAAAATTCACAACGCACAGTAATAATTTATTCCTATTCGGTACAGTCCTATTCTTATACAGTTTTTTTTAACAAGAAACTGCACAGTTTACTGTCCCGTATAAAGTACGCTTCAGCAGTTCACACACAATATAGTGAGCACTATTACTGGCTTTTATTCACATCTATCTAATGACTTTTCGAATGAGAGGTAAATTAGATGAAATGTTTAAGACGCACCTTGAAAGCGCAATAGAACGAAATATAGTCAGCATTTTTTTAAAGATACGACAAAGCAAATGAGGAGATAAGAAGCCGAATAAAAGTTATAGAAGTCTTCAATCTCTCAGCTGAAGTAGACATGGGCTGGATATGTGACGCGCCAAGATGAGGACAATATAGACCAGACGTCTGCTTAAGTGGAGGGCCTGAGCTGCAAGGAGACCTGTTGGAATACCGCCAAGACGATGGACGGACGATTAAAGAGTACTGCATGATCCATATGGCAGCTAGACGACCAAAATAGACTACAGTGTCAATACGTGGTCAAGATGAAGACATTGAATATATAGGCCTTTATGCAAATGCAAAATACAAAATCATATTTTATCAGATTAAAAAAATTTAGTGTTAACGGGGCCAGAATTTACCACAATCATGCGCGCAGAATGCGTTCTAACTAAACTCTAGTCTCCTTCAAGTACAGCGCCCTTGAGGTCATTAATCATGAAAACAGCGCTTTATAAATTGTCCAATAAATAAATTAACTAAGGCAAGATGATCAATCAGTCTTACTCTTCAAGATCATAACATATCTCATATATTTATTGGGTTTTTTTCATATTTTATTTAAATAGTCATTTTGTGTTTACATGTTAAAATTTAATTATTGCTTGGAGGTAAGTGTAAACAAATGCTTAAGTTTAAACACAAAGGCTTACATAAAATAAAATACACAGTCTAGTGTCAAGTATTTCCAATTTAGAAAAAAAATGGACCCGGAGTGCCGTGGCGCTTGTAGTTAAGGGTTAATAATTCCTTTTCCCGTCAATTATTTAAACTCGCGCACAGTGTGTTGTTTTACTGCTTTACCGACGCCGAGGACCGCGTTACCGACAGAGCTCGAGGCCAACCTTCCCGGTGAAACAGGCGTTCACCCCCCTCCCCTCCCCACTTCCTTCAAACGAAAGTACAAAACGCCATTGTTTTTCACTTTAAAAAAAAATTAGGAACTACTCAATTTTAAAACGCTCGTTGAAATACATACTATGGAAATTCTAGATAATCTATTCCAAAGTAGATATGCATTCGATTCATGCATAGAAAAACTCTTGGTTATTCCTAACAAAGGAGTAATAAGTAATAATACAGTAATAATAAC
>JAGVSP010005788.1:0-32904 GCA_022494985.1 Micrasema minimum
TGTTTACAACAACTTTGTAGGGAGATAAATAGATATCTGACTAGACAGAAGATACTTATATTAGTTAAACAGCGATAATTGCCATGAAAATTCAACCAACCGTCGTATTTTAATGAAAACTCATCATTGTAATCATCATCATCCGACTGGTCCGGAGGTGGCGGCGTACTGCACACCAGCGGTGGAAAAAACATCCCGTTGTGAAATTAAATCTATTGACCGAAAATAAAGAATCTACATGAGTAAAGAGCTCTTGAAAGTTTAAAGAAGGATCGACATAATAACAATCGCTGAAGGACGACAACAACATATTTTGTGGAGACGCATGTATACAACTCACCAAAAGAAAAACATACTGGTAATAATTGCACATTTTAAATGAATAATTAAAAGTAAATTATTTAATTACGACCTAAAAAAGGACTAGTATATAAAATTTACGTTGACAGTTCCCGAAGTTGGCACATCGGTTCACGAAAACGAAGAACTTTATTGAATGTTACAAAAATGTGGCCATTTTAGATTGTAAATAACAAATCCCAACCATTAGATTTCTACTTGTTATCCTATAAAAAAATCAATATTTTAAAATTAAAAAATTAGTGAATGTGGCAAAAGTAAAGAAAAATATAGCGTTAAAAAAAAAACCAGCAAAAAACGCAAACAACAATATGATCTGTTTGTGGAAGAATCCAATAATTTTTTTAATTTTTATTTTCCTAGTTTCGAAAAAGATATCTTGTCTTTTGTAATGTAAATCCAGTGTCTTATTCATAACACTACGAAAGCCATCGAATTACAAAACAATAACCTAATGCTATTTTGTTAAATGTCAACCATTTATGATTCTTGTGGAAATAAGATTATTACTGCCGTCGTTACTTTTTACCTATTTTACTTTTGTACAGTTACAGTGAATCCGATAATTTTAAAACAAAACAATTCTAAATGAGAATGACAACTTGTAGTATAAATTAATAAACAAAAAAATCAACAATAGTTGTTATTACAATCAAAACAATTCAAAATACTTTTATACTTTTAACCAAAAACATGAAAAATTTACCAAATATCTACTACTAAAAAAACGTTTTATTCACTTTATTAGAGCCAATATATCAACATTCCAGCTAGCATTTAGCTAAATAAATGCATTAAAAAATCAAACTAGAAATATTAAAAAGAAGAATCCGGTCTTTATAAAATAATTTTTCAATACCTACTTACACACCTGTCATTTTTGTTGCTTTCTATAAAAATAATATTTCATAAACAAAGGTGTTGAGGGCAACACTCAGTGACTTAGTGTTGAAACATGGCGTCAAAGGTTCGTCTAGGTAGGAAAATGATAAAACATATCCTATTTTTGTAGTGTTTTTGTTAGTTTTGTGTAAAGATAAGATAATTTATCTGCAGGTCTGTATGTAAGTAATTTTTAAAAGATTTTTCCAACACTTAATTTTGACCATTTTCGGAGCGGTTCCTAACCGCTTTTATGTTGTGTTGGGGTCACGCCCTTTTTGATGTACTTGCAATAATTTTACACCTGTTACAATTGTTTTACGGATGCGGCTAATTAAATGTGTTAATTTGTGTTATACTCTTAATTCTACGTTACAAATTTAACACATTTGTGTGAATTTTCGCGTATTTACAGGTGTTGTAGGGATGCCATGTAATCGGCTAATTGTCAAAAATCGTTAGGTGCCTATTATTTGGAATGTTGTGTAATGAATTATGCCTATTATTTTTTTCTCTTTGAGGTACGAACAGAAAAATGTTACAGAAATCTGAAAGAAAAAAAACATTAAATCTTATCTAGTAAAACTTAATTTATTTCAATTTTAAACAACATCTCTACAACTCATTAACGAATGAATAATTACTACAAGTCCAATATAAGTCATCGTATGTAATACATTATAGTATACGACATGCATTTTCATAATTACATACAAAATGCTGTTATTATCACCAATTTGCCTCATTATTTTTCTACTAAAACCGAACATGTTATTGTTCTGGGTAACATGACAAAAGAACCAATCTCAGACTTGTGCAACCATAACTATAATAGTACAATTAGTCTTATTTTGGCTATTGCTAAAATTCAAAATGTCTTGATATGCGACAAGCGTTATTATCTTTAATCCAATAAATAGAGGTTATGTTAGGTTAGGTGTCATTAGAGATGTCTTAGTTTTTACTTCAAAATCATCTCTAAAAACAGTAGTAGGGAGGGTAAAGCAATGTTAAAATATATAAAGCTAGGACAAAACTATGGACAATCTAAAGACACGATTTAGTCTAATTCAGTGAATGTTTAAATATTGATTGGCTCACACTGAAAAAGTCAGATTCTGAACAATTTATGTATATTTTTCACTGTTTGTAGTTTGGAAACAGCGTTTGTTACATTATTTTTTGATATCTCTACAAATATATAATATACCTACTCCCGTCATGGGAAAAAATCCAGATTTGTGTGCAAGTGTTTGGACATACTCAAAAGAATGTTGTAGTGTTTGTTTCACTAAAACTGTAATCAATTTTCAAAGTACATTATCACAGCAATTTCAATTATTAATATTCAAGTACTTAATTAGTCCATTCAATTGCATTTATATCCCCTTTTCAAGCGAGTTACATAAGTATTTTCTTTAGGTGGCCTAAACTTATTTATTTACTCTGCCTATAAATTATTTTTTACAAATTAAATTTACATAATGTGGAAGTGGATTGTGGATTTTTTTAAAAATTTTGTACCTAATACAAAATATATTAGATGTAGTATTTATTTACGCCCAGAGGGCACTATAATCATTACCAAAACGATGATCATAAATTAAAAAGACATACATAATAAAGATTTAAAAAAAAAGAAGTTTTAAACATAACTATAAACATAAGATGACATAAGAAGATAAAATTATAAGCAATGAACATATTTATATAATAGTAAAGATAAAACTACATTCTACACAAGAAAATAAAGCTTATAACGTATGACACAGATTCACCACACTATGGTTTTTGTTTAAAGTATATCTACATTATAATTTTATACTTAATTATTGGCTTACATTATAAAAACCTATAATTTAAACATTAACAGGTTAAAAGGAACACCTTATGGAAATATATCTTTAATTTATTCGAACATTTATTTTTATTTTATTTTATTTTATTTATTTACGGAAATATCCATTTTAAATACATAGTTAAGCATAAAAGGGATAACAAGCAGTAAAAATAAGTGGCATAACATTAAATTGGCGAAGCTTAGACAATTAGAATAAAATGTGGACACACTCAAGACAGGATCGGGTCCACTTCAGTGAATGTTCAAATCTTGATAGACTTACACCGAAGAAGTCCTGATCCCGTCTTGAGTTTACAATACGACACAATCGAGACAATGGGGCATGAAAACCATAGTTAGTTTTGTGGTGACTAAGGAACAGCACGTTATTATTTCTCAACCTACGGACCGGAATACAGAAAGTGACTTGAGTCAGTAAGGATGGTGCATTTATCATGCCATTTAGCAATTTAAATATGAAAATGGAATCAATGTTAGATCTCTACGCTTTTGAAGACTAGAGATTCTCAACATTGACTCCATATCTTCATAGGTGTAATCATCTCTCCCCAGACCGATCATCCATGCTACTTTTCTGAGTAGGCGGTGTTGCACCGATTTAATATGGATCGATTCGATTTAATTCATACTTTAAAAGAAAAGCTTCTAAATTTATCCAACAGTCGAATTTGCTTATTACGACGATGATGAGACTAAATTTGCTCCTTATAAGCATTATACTCTACACCAGACAAAGTTTTTTTTTTTTTTTTTTTTTTTTTGCATCACTAAATAAACGAATAATATTAGGTATGTATTTAATGAACGATATTATTTATTCAACCATGATCACAGTCCTTGGAGTTTTTACTACATGAAGCTGTCCGCAAAAAAGTCTAATTTTAACACTTAGGTTTAGGTAGTGTCATAAAATGAATCTGATCCCAAGGCCAGTGGTGTCTGTCCTTTTATAGTCTATGTATATGTTACAGGCAATCTGTATAATTCAGGCATTCTATACGATACCTGGGGCATCCAGGCAATGTATGATATATGATTTATTTTATACACTTTAACACTGAGACACGGTATAAAAGGCTAATAAATATAGTAATAAATAAAGTTGTTTTGAAAAATATGAAAAAAACAGTTATTTAATTTTAAATTATTTAATAAAATCCAACCTATCTTAACCTACTGTATATATTTCATAACCTATTATAAAAAAGAATGCTTTTTTATAAGTAGGTTAAGATAGGTTTGGTTTTATTTATTCATTTAAAATCAAATATCTTTTTAAGGATGTAACGGACAATAATATTCATAATATTTTATACATTGCCTGGACGCCCCAGGTATTTTATACATTGCCTAGGTATTGTATCATCATCATCATCATACCATATCCGCTCCCTATGTGGAGCATATGGAATCCACAAACTGCCTCCAGGCCAAGCGATCGGCCGCCAGCTCCCGTGCATCCTCCCAAGTCAAGTCCACGTCCCGCAGCTCTGACGCAAACTGCCGACGAATTGTCAACAGTGGATGACCAGACGCCGAGAACCTGATGCCTTGTAAAATAGGCAAGCATGGGTTAAAGCTCTATGGCCTAGCCAGCCGAAACGCCTTCGCCGGATGACAGTAGATACCTAGGGTTGCTGTGTCCGTTGCCTCACCTCTGTGTTCCTTACAAAGTCAAACCACCGCACACCTAAAATTCTTCTAAGACACCTATTCTCACAACTCAGAAGTCTGCTATCTTGGGCCCTGGTTAGGTGCCATGATTCGCAGCCATAGAGGAGAACAGGTGTGATGCAGGAGTTATAAAGGCGGAATTTTATTTTAACCGAGTAAACATCCGATCTCCAGACAGCTTTCATACTGTTGAATGCGGCGCCCGCTACTCCAAGCCGCACTCCCAGTTCTTTCCGAACTCTGCCGCTTTCTGTCATGTATGGTCCCAGGTATTTGAAGCTCTCGACCCTTTCGATGACTTGTCCCAACAAAGCCAGGGGGCTCTGGGCATCTTGACACGAGCTGTTACTCATTACATGGGTATAACCAGTGTTGATTTTTAAACCCATGCACGTGGAGTGCCAATTTAGCCTATCAACAATAACTTGAAGGCCCCCGACTGATTCGTCAATAAGAACGGCGTCATCAGCGTACTCCAGGTCGCAGAAATTTAATTGCAATCACCCTGTTTTAAAGCATAGAAATACAAATAAAGTAAACAGTCGACTATTGCTAAATATGGCCGGATAGTCGGCTTTCTCGACTAGTCGCTACATCTCTAATTATTATCCTTATTAGTCGAGTCTCATTATATGCGTGTCTCATACCGTTCACACTAAATGCAGAACAATTCGCAGTTCGGAGTGGGCTATATAGATTTCATTCGCAATATTAACCCATTCCTAACGTGAATTTTACGACACTTGTCTTAGTTATGCTAGATTTGTTCTCGTCCCTAAATCCAAATTATAACTAACTAACTAACTAACCATCACGCCATTTCCCCGAAGGGGTAGGCAAAGAGGATAGAACGCCACACCACTCTGTCCTGGCATACTTCTCTTGCTTCCTCCACATTCATACATCTTCTCATGCATGCCCTCTTACGCTTCTCATGCTTCTTACATGCCCACTTTCAAGCACTTGTTTTACTTGATCATGCCATGTCTTTCTCGGCCTTCCTCGACTTCTACATCCAGGCACAGTCGCATCATATATTTTTTTAGCCGTTCTTTCATCATCCATTCGCTCTTGCCTGCCAAATTATCTAACCTACCTTTATCCATTCTGTCGAAGACGAGGATCGGAGGACCGGTCCGTGTGGCGGGGGTGATAGCCCTGCTGACACAGATACGGTGGGCGCGGGGGGCGCGGGGGGCGCGGGGGCGGGGACTGGCATTGTTCAGCCTTGCATAGCGTTTAGCGCTCTCTAATATCCCGGCCGCAATTTCAATTGGGAGCATCCGCATTAGACGCGCGGGGCACGCTACCCGCGACCGTGCCGCCGCGCCGCGCGCCGCCCGCCATCTACCGGCAGATCTTATCTTGGCGGGAAGCGGGACCGCTCTTGCCGACCGCTGCCGCTGCCGCTGCCGCTGCACGTTTCCCGCCCAAACTGCCCGCCCGACTTTCTGGAATCTTCCCGCGCTGGGCCTCGATTCTGTTAATTTTGTGGAACTACTGCGCATACGATTTTGTACTGAATTCGTATGCGCAGAAGTGTCTAAAACCTTGAGAGAATCGCACCGCTCGCGCTGGTGTAACGGACGCGGACGCTTTTAGCAACTAGAAAATTATTGAACACCTTTCCTTTTTCCAAACACTTTCGCGAAGTTCCTTGCTGAAGTGCTTCGGAATATGAAGTCTACTGACGCAATAATTCATTCATTATTAAATTATTGAAATAGTTATTATTTGGTATTTTTATTCTTCTTATTACTTCTGGGGATACTTCACTTTA
The DNA here is from genome assembly GCA_022494985.1 of Micrasema minimum. Lineage (NCBI taxonomy): Eukaryota > Metazoa > Arthropoda > Insecta > Trichoptera > Brachycentridae > Micrasema > Micrasema minimum. The sequence goes on from JAGVSP010005788.1 coordinate 6,558, forward strand.
CGAGGTAACTTTTATGAGGGCTAGTCTATTGGTAAATCCATAGATAATGAATAATAAATAAATGAAATAATAAATCCATAGGTTATGAAATTTATACAGTAGGTTAAGATAGGTTGGGTTTAATAAAATAATTTAAATCAAATAGATATTTAAAAGCAATATCCTTTATAATAGGTTATGAAATTTATACAGTAGGTTAATGATAGGTTGGATTGAATAAAATAATTTAAAATCAAATAGCTTTTTAAAAGCGAAATTTATACAGTAGGTTAAGATTTTTAAATCCAACCAATCACAGCTTTGCCCATTTCTATGCTGTACCTCTATAATCCAGAGAGTAAAAACTTTTGTGGAATTTTGACAGCTCTACCTCGTACAGTGAAGTATCTCCTTACTTCTTAAACGACATTTTTATTTTATTTATCCACCTCGGACAACTAGGAACAACATCACAAATCATTCTGGCTTGAGAAAAATCTTTTCCGATTGTCGTGGTCTCACCGGGAGTCCAGCGTCTTAGCCATTACATTATGAAGGCTGCCAAAATCTGCTTTCAGGGGCCCTATGCTGGACTGAAAGTCGCATGCGACACTTCGGAATGGCGAGTAAATTTGTACCGTAGATCACTCGCCACTCCGAAGTGTCGCATGCGACTTTTAGTCCAGCATGGGGTCCAGGAACTAGAAAACCTCTTCCGTCATCTTTTTAATCCCGCCAAAATGCCGTGCGAATTTTCGGACTAAACGTCTTATACAATGAATTATGTAATTCCCTTGAAGTTCTACAAATATGTATCCAGGGTGTAACAAAACTCGATGTACAAGCGGGAAACCAGTGAATCTACATCATATTTGGAGTCGATTTTGTAGAATATTTTTTTTTGATTCGACCCATAGTTTTCGAGAAAATTGAGTACGAAGTTGATTTTTTTTTCGAATTATTTTTGCAAATTGCTATCAAATATCATGTATCTAGTCAAATTTATACTATTTACAAAGAAAACAAAATAAAAAAACGCGTTTTAATAAGAATTTGAGCAATTTTACTTAATCTCCCATACTTTGAAAACTTTGGTGAGAATTTTTTTCTTTTCAAGCTCAGATTAAAAAGTCGTATTACACAATCGTCTCCAAATACGATGTAGATTCACCAGTTTTCGGGTTGTACTGCGAGTTTTGTTACACCCTGTAGTAAAACGGATGAACACAAGTTTTTTAGTAGTATTTTTTACTACCATTTTTATTGGGCATTTTTTGTTGTTTTGGACACGTTTTATTGTCCGATTTTATCGTCCTTTATATTCGCCCCAAGGATCTGCTACAATTTTACAAATGTCACTTCGGCGATTATATCCAGAAATGGGTCAGCGTGTCGCCTTCTTCGGACTAATCCTATCATAATGACTTAGTGCGATATACGAGTAGTACCAGTCGCCCGCCATTCCAGCTACTAGCATACCTCCAAAGGTTATTCAAATTTCGAATAAGAAGCGAACGTCGAGTATGTAATGGTGGATTTTTTAAAACACAACAAAGTAGTTAATCTCTTCATATTATTATTTTGCAGTGTTGTGTTGTAATGCCGCTGGATCACTCTGCAGAGGCTAAGGGTTCAAATCCCAGCGAATTCGTAAAATAAAAGGTTTTTTTCTCGTGTTTTTTTTCATTTTGGTTTTCTGTTATTTTGGCTACCGTGCACGAGGTCGCGGGCTCGATTCCCGTAGTGGGTCAACATGAATTTCATATTAATTTTAAACTAACTAATTTAATTAGTATACGAGTGCCTGGTCGAGTTACCCGTAGTAATGCACTATTTTACTGTAGCCAATCATCGACCAATTACAGTGCTAACTCACCGATACGAAGAATGCACGCACTGGCTAACAAGTATACTAACAATATTGATGTTTTCAACACAAATTTAGTGCATTTTAGGGAACAGTGTCTGGATGCCATCTCTGGCGGTAATGAATAGCTACCTACTGTGTAATCATTTAAAATGTCTATGTAAAAGCCCTATGGGCGTAAAAACAATAAAATAAATAAATAAATATTTCATATGTGATACACTTGGGCTGGTACTGGAGCGTATGACCGATCATCTTACCTTCATGTAATAAAATGATCAAGATACACTGCACTTGGTGTAACAATGCACCTTTGCACCAGTAGTAGTAGTTTCTGTAATTACTCTGTAATTGTATGATGCGTTGTCTTATTTTTTTCCGCTTATTAAAATTGCAGTAAACTGCATTCACAAAAAACATACAACAAGCCTATTAAGTAGCTTGTATCTTGACTCATAACATTTAGGTACAAATACCTACCTGATTAGTAAAGTTCCAACCAGGCTAATGACCCTGCAGTAACTCTAGGTAAGTGCCTGGCCAGTATTCAAAGCAAGTTGGCATTACGTCACTCCTTGCCATCAATTGGTTCTCATTCGGTTGTGGCGTGACATGAGACATACCAATGTCAACTATTATTTGTACAACAGGGATTATTACCCATGCCAAACAAAATTAGTGCTCGAGACGCGGAGATCTCAACGGAGACGAAGACTTCTTGAGAGAGGAATATGGATGTCTGGGCATTTACAGACATTATGATGTCTGCGGTGAAAAGGAATAGGGAGGCGAGTCACCAAAAATGCGAAATGGAGTGAGTATGACATTCGATTCGACAAAAAAAATATTTCGATATTACAGTTAAGTCAATAATGCCATATTAAACAAAGCCCTGAAGAAGGAGGAGTATCTCCGAAACCGGTTGGCAGTTTAAAACAAAAGTGTGTTTAATTTCACAATGAATAGCCAATGTTTGCCATGGAATGATAAATAAATATTAATTGTCAATAGATATATTTTATCAGATTATTTTCTCTTCGGACGTAATTGCTTCTCCTAGAGCACCTTATTGCTATGATATAGGTACTATCCAATGTTATCTATTTGCGCAAATTATTATCAATTAAAATTTCTTACAATCCCCCCTACGTATTAAGGAAATTAAATCGGCATGGTGATAATCGTTTCATCAAGTAAATATGGAATATTTTAGTTAATTTTATTATATTTTCCGTGTACCGTTTGGGACCGAATAATGTTGGTATTATCCGTCTATAGCTTATATAATCCTATAAATTGTTGCTTTTTACTTTAAGATCGTGAACCTTTTTCAAATTGAAGAGCTTTTCAAGTGAACGACTCAATTTTCTACCCGTTTAATGAATCACTTAGACGGGACGATAAATTTTCTGAAACATAAAATAAAAAAAGTTTTATCAGTAATTAACAAACAAATAATTTATGAAATTATGATACTATTGCAAAAAGATTTCGAATTTCGAATCAATAACTCAAAATTTCTTAGTCAGCCGATGAAATTATTCGGCGTCGTTGCAGTGTATCGCGATAAATTACATATTTTTAAAAATTTATTTATTATATTTATTTAGTACTATAGAATTTTTTCATAGACTAATATTATTACATTACACTTAATTTTTTTTCCCTAACTATTCTTATCCTACCATTATACATTTTTCAATTTAGCTATAATATAATACCTACACTAATATTTTTCACAGATATATTTTTTACATTTAACCCTAAATAACTCTACATTTTGTTCATTTCTTATTTAATCTGGAATCTCCTCACACATTTGAATTATTATCGCGTCGTCCTTTTTAAAATAGGTATTTTATATGAAGTGTACAAATGCAGTGCCCTATGCACCATTGGTGCGGATAAGGGAAATTAGTAGCAGTAGTATTTTATACGAATTATTAGGAATACGTTTTTTTATTGATACCTGTAATTTTATCAGAGTAAGCTATGAAAATCCTGTTATATCAATTTTCTTTGTTCTAAAAATGTCAGCTTGATAGCAATGGCCAATTGTTTTTGACGTGATAACGTCTAATAAATCGATGAATGCCGGCTGCACACACGAAGAAGCATGCCTCATTGTCACGTTCCGCCTGAGCCGAGTGTGCAAGCGAGAGCGCGGAACAAGCGATAGAGAGGCACGATCGGCCTAAGCGTTCGGTTTGTGACGCGTCTATCTCTCTTCCACTCCATCGGCCGATGCGTCCGAGTAGAAGGGAGACAGCAGCAGCACACAAGCTACAAAGTGAAAGTGAAATTACTACTACTACTACTACTTTCCCTTATCCGCACCCAGAGGCGCATAGGTCACTGCATTGAAAGTGAAATCAACGAGTGCAAAAAAATGATAATTTATGGAAAAAATTGAAATTTTCAATTGAATCCAGCTTTGTATTATACAAAATAATGATAATTCAGTAATAATAATTCAATTCATTTCATAAAAGTATGCTATTTTTCATCAATGTTTTCTTATGCCGTTATCACGTAAAATTATCGTCCGTAAACCGACTTTACAGACAGCCAAAAGTTTTTTTTTTCGCTTGAAAATGTCCTGCGTGAGTCTTATGTCTCCAGCGTTCTCATTTCTCTCGGTTCGTAAATATTCACTCTATTTGAGGACAAACCATCTAACGGTACCCCCCACAGAGATATAAACATTCTATAATTTACATGACTCCCACACGTAATATAGTAACATTCTTTGTACACACTTACTTGAATTTGTAACAATTTACTCGACCCAACACCATAACCCAATGAGCCTAATTCACACCTAATGATTATAATTTCCTCTATCGCTAAATACACTATCAATTATGGGCAACACCCCCATTATAATGAGTCTCGCACCTGTTTTTGGACAAGGGAAAGTTTCTCGCTATAGTGTTTCTCCCTGAGAATCATTATCATGACTCGGATTGTTTCGCAAGACAGTTCGAAAAAAACACGTGTTTATGCATCTTTTGAAATGTTGTTGGTAAATTTTATAGAGTGTTGCAGATGAATAAACATTTAATTTTAGATTTATCTTTGATTGTTTTTTAAATAAGTTCTACGAGAAAGGCCTTTAAAATTTTATATAAATTATGTTAAAATTTATATTTAGTTAATCTCTACAGTTAGTATCATCCGCTATTGGCGTCTTTCCCTAAGGTCATAATGAGGATACTCCACTGCCACCCGAATTGAATTTTAAAAATGCTTTCGTAGTCCCTAGACAACGAATATTTAACAATTTTTGATTAGTCGGATATTAATACACTCAACACCAATTCCCCTCCTACCCACCAAATACCCTACCCCTTTTTGAAAAATACCAGCAATCCCATCATTCAACCATATCTTAAAACAATGTCGTCACATCCTTGAAAAACAATCGTGTTGTAGTAGTGGTTATTCCAGTTTCGGCAGATTGCCATATGATAGGCTTTGCCATCGCGATGGATTTCTAGAAGACAGCCTTTGGGTGTCAGACAGTTATATGTGACAGTTGGCTATGAGTGAAGATGTGCGCGTTTTGCATAGGTAGATTTGACAGTTGTTTGTGTTTAGAGTTGGTTGGAAAATTAGATTTGTATGTAGCATCAGATTGACCAGTCACGACGGTAGTTGCGTCTGCAGCTGCCACATGTTTTTTTTAATGTCAGTTACAACGCGGCTCTGACAGCACGGAATGTCTGCTACTTGGTATTATCGGCATAATGTATACGTATTCTGGCGCACTCTGGGTATTTGAGTTTAGCTTGTGCGCTACTTTAAAGAATAATGCGTATTCCAAAGTTACTAATATTCATCATATAACTTGTATAAAAGATAGATTTTTTTAGATATTTTTATTTAATTCGCTTAGGATGCTGTTATATTCGTATCTTCTGTTGTTATTGTATATATAAAAATATATTTTAGTAAACTAGTGGCGGTTCCCCGCTCATTTTCGAGTTGGTTGCTCTCTCGGTATCAACATTAGATCTTTTATTGTAAGGTGAAAGGCATTTAAAAGAGTGCATTTTCAGAAGTTTTGTATTTGTCTTAACCCTTTTATAGGGAGTAAGCTGTAGATTGGTAAAATCTATTATATTAGAGAGACTGGCTACATCTAACACATTACTGGCGTTAGCCGCCATTTATGAAAATTTCAAGCAGGAATATTCTATAAATTAGCTACTACTCATCAGATGCATTAGGGGGTTTAGTAATTTATTTGTAAATCGCTTTGTGTAATTTTGGTCGATTAATGTTGTGTACTCATGATTGTGATTTGTTGTTTCGCTCTACTTATGTGGTTTTGTGGTGTCACGCGCGCGGGTGTTTGAATGTAATGTAAGATTGAGTATAGTTTTCAGGTATAAATTGTATGTATATCTTAACGCAAATATTTATTGGATGATGGTTAGATGAATGTGACCGCGAACAATCGTAAATTGTTCTAATAGATTTTATATTGTTCTTCGGTTATAAAAAACTTGTATTGAATTGTCGTGCGAACTATCTCGCTCTGATTTCGGTACGTGGTTTATTGACTCGATATGTCAATTTTTTTTTTGGTAATAAGTATTACTTATATATTCGATTTTTGGAGTGTTTAAGTTCTGGTCGAAAACTTGATTCTATTAAGCCGATCGTGCCTCTCTATCGCTTGCTCCGCGCTCTCGCTTGCACACTCGGCTTAGGCGGAACGTGACAATGAGTCATGCTTTTTCGTGTGTGCAGCCGGCGTTCATCGATTTATTAGACGTTATCACATCAAAAATAAGAAAGATTCCACTAACCGTGTGGTTATCAGTGGTTTGTATCTGCCGCTTGTAAAGGGTTAGTCCAGTGTGCGGTGTGTGACCATGACACCTATCTGCAGATTATTACGTGTCTCCAGCAGTGGCTGGTGGTAGGCGTAGGTAATGTTATCTAAGTGTCTCAAAGGACACAACTCCTCGCCCAGAGAATACTAATATCTCCTGAATAGTCTGCTCCTCGCGGCTCTACTGAGCCAGCATTTGTACAATACAATACAACAGTGCTTAGCATATCAATTTACGAGTGATTGTAGTGTGCAGGGGCCACAAGAACGCGTGGCGCTTATGTCCTTAACTAACTAAATAACCATCACGCCGTTTCTCCGAACGCCACACCACTCTGTCCTGGCACACTTCCCTTGCTTCCTCCACATTCATGCATCTTCTCATGCACGCACGCTGATTATTCCGACTTTTCAAACGACCACTTACAAGCACTAGTAATTGATCATACTACGACTTTCTCGGCCTTCCCCGACTTCAACACCCAGTCTCACTAGTATCACAGATTCATTAGCCATTCTTTCATCGTTCATTCGCTCTATATTCGACCTAACCAAAAGCCCTGTCTTAATGCTGTCAATAATGCTTATCTCAGCCTTGCATTCTGCTATAATTATAATAATAGTTATTATATAATTATTATAACCTACATAATATTGTCTCCTGCGCTTAAATATTCAGATTTCCCAACACGTACACCACACTCCACACACATACTACAACACAACATACACATGACATAACATAATCACTTTATATACTATTGTTTGCTCACTTCATGTCTTCAGAAATTTGTCTTGTACACTGTGTTGTCCACGCAATTGGTGTTATGTTGTATATCTTACCTTAAATTGATCTTAGTTCATTGTACCTAACATATCACTGTGTGCACAACATTAAAATATAAATAAATAAGTAATTTCACTCAAATGTTTCGCATTTGATCCGTTTTTAGATGTGTATATAATAAATACAATATAATTGTGGATTCTCACTCTATGATTGCTCCACATAGGGCAGCGGTTTGTGGTATAATGTATGTTGGGGATTTCAATTTACTGCGTATGTTTGTATAAGAATAATTATACTTCATTATTGTATTTCTTGTTATATTCTCGTTTTGCGAACTGTGACGTGCGGCATTGGGTTGTTAGTTTGACAGATTTGGCTACGACAGCCAATTGATTAGATGATTTCAGTAATATTCTATGTACGTCTAAATTTATGGATTAATTTAGTTCTGTGCTTTGTTTTTCCCAGTTTATGTATTTTTTTCCTCTAGTCAATCTATTTCTAGTGATAGTAGCTCGATGTGTTCGGAAAGATTCATTACCGGTTTTTGTGTCAACTCTCTCGAATATTCGCTTCCCAATCTCAAGTGTTTAGAGAGGATGAAATATGTAATTTGTAAGTAATATATAAGTGTCATAGAAAAATTAGAGTAGTTATTGTTCGTCTGATCAATGTTTGTGCATGTCTCTCGTGTAGAATACGTTGACGTATAGGAGATTAATGAAATTAGTAAGTCGTGTATTTATTGTTGATGTTGCGTCTGAATTTTTATTTAATACTTACGTATTGCCTTATCATACGGTCATTAGGTTGAATGATAAGGTTTCGTCATGACATATTGTTTTATTCGGCAGAGTATCTATATTATATACACCAAATTTCTCTTTCGATATCTCAGGATTTTGGGTAGTGTCAGTTTGAATATTAGATTACTGTATATGTTCTACCGCCTTAATTGTCCAGAACCGATTATTGATCAAACGGGAGATTTTTTTTGATCATGTTATTTTTTGATTGCTTCTCTTTTCTCTATCGAGGGTTAAGTGTAATGGATGTAACGCAGAAATATGATCTCTGGTGGTAGTTGGGACAAGTGCCCGCTCGGGAAATATCATTCTGGGGTGTTTTCAGTCGTGTTGGTTGTGGATGGTTAGCTCTGTGTTTGGTTGGGTGGATATATGGACTTTGAGAGTTAGTGTTTAATAGCGATGTGATATTAGAGAATTATATATCGTGAGATGAGAGTTTAGCTTTTTATGTCGCTTATGACTCAGCAAGATAGTGTTTTTCGAATGATAGTATGAGTAATTTTATATAAAACGTCGCGTGTTTTAAATTTTGTATTTTTCATGTTTTTGGATGTTTTTAATATTGACGCGCTTGATATATGATAGAGAGTATTTGTAAGTTAATATATAGATTTCGCTCAAAATAATAATATTAATATCTCGAGAGAATACTAAAATATATACCAAAAATTTTCAGCATAGACTTGCGCGATTATTCCTAGACTTGTTTAACTGTTTGTTCCATCTGTTATAATAGAGCAGACTGTGTGTACTTGATATTCGTTTGCATCATAAGCTCCATGTTCTTTGCTCGGCGCCTCTATCGCTTAGACACTTTAATAACTTTGAGGCTTAAGAGTATCTGGCTCATTTGTAGTACCTTTACTTCTAGTCCTCGAGTTATTTTTCGTCATCTACTCGCATTCGATTAACATGTGTGATCTAGAGACGCGTTGTCTACGTGCAGTATTATGAATATAAAATAGAACTTAGTGTGTTTTGTTTTTATTGTTCCCTAATATGATGTTTTTATATGTGATTAATTTAGTCTTAGGTGTGCATTGATTGATAAAATTGAAATGAAAAGGTACTCTTAATTTTTTATTTCTATGTACAAAAGTGTATTTTCTGATGAATGTAGAAATGATTAATATACTACGTTTAGAGATAAGAACTAATTGCCTCAGTATAACCAGCATCTCGTTGAGATAATGCATTATGAATAATGCGTATAATTTTTAGTCTCCGTGTATACTCATACAATTTATAATTCAATTATCTAGGAGAATATTGTTTCATAGATATTCTGTGGATTGCATGACTTGTCATATAGATAGATTAGATTATTTTATCCTAGTAGTCTATAATCTAGTTTCTTTGTTTGTTGCTGTACACTTCTTCATTTGGTCTCCGCTGGAGGATAACAAGAAAAAGTGTTCGGCGCTAGCGGTTTTTGTGACGTAATATTTTATTTCGACTATTTACGTTACGACTACAGAATTTAGTGTTCTAAATATACAATGTGTACTGTATGTTATGGCTACTGATTTTCGCTGATTCGGACGATACTTGTATGTTAAACTCCGTTTGTGAGAATAATTAGCCGCTCTCAGTTGTGTCAGTTTTTGTTATCTTCCTAGGTCCTTGTTCAATTCCTGTTTCTCTTGCTCGTAGACGTGTATAGTTTGGTTTTGCGAGATCATATATGTGATGTAGATTTTTACGCCTAATTTTTTTAGGAATATTTTCTGGATTCTGTTGCTCAATTCGCGCATTTAATTTGTATGATGTAAAATTATTAGTAATGCTCCCTTTATTAAGATCTGCGCGTAATTGTTGATTTGTTATATGTGTGAGGAAGTATTTTGTTGTATTGTCACTTTGTGACTTTGGTGTTGTCTAGGTCCCTTTTCTCGTGAAGTTCGTCTCGAGTATAGTCAGTCACTTTACTCGGTGTATGATGTTTCACGGGATTCGGCTTGTTGGACGTGTGTGGTGAGGAAGATGAGTTGATTATTTTGTAGACAAGCTCTTTGTAGGAGTTACTTATTTTGGTAAGTCTCTCTTGTTGTTTTAGAGCTTGATATTAAAGTAGCTCTGGTGTGTATTGTGGTAAGAGTTATAAAGAATTGAGTGGTATGTCTTCTTCTGGGCGTTGCCTCAAGCTTGTTTGGGTGATTATATTGGTATGTGATCTCACGATGGCGCATTTTGCTTTTATCGGTTGGGTCATTACGTTTATATTGCTTGAGTGACAAGGGTGGGGATTTGGAGTGTCTTTGAGTGTTGCTATTGGGTTGGCTGCGTTGCGAGCTTGTGGTTGAGGTGTGTGTGGATGTGGTGGGTTGTGTTGGTTGTGTGTGTTTTTGGGGGTTGTGAGGGTTTAATGTGTGGGGAGCTAGGATGCTGAGAGGGAGTATTGGGTATGGGATTGTGAAGGGTTTGAAGGCGGTGACGTGGGGGAGCAGAGGACTGGTGGAGGGAGGGGAGTGTGGAGTTTGTGGGGGGTGGTTGTGGGAGGAGGGTGTGTTGTGGGGGGGTGAGTTTTTGGAATATTGGGGGGGGAGGGTTGGGGGGGGGGGTTTGGAGGGTGGATGGGGTTGGGTTGGATGTGGTAGGGTGGGGAGGGGGAGTGTTTGTAGGGGAGGTGTTTTGTGTGTGGGTGTTTGTAGGGGGGTGGGGGGGTGGTGGTGGGTGGTGGGGGGTTTTGGTGTGGAGTTGTGGGGGTGTTATGTGGGTTGGGTCTTGTTTGTGGGGTGTGGTTTTTGTGTTGAATGGTTAGTGGTGGTAGTGTGTGGGGTGATGGTTGTGGTGTGGCGGGGTTGTATTAGATTATGGTTTTGGGTTAGGTATGGTGTGTTGATAGGATTTATGTTTGGGGGTATGGTGTTGAGGGAATGTTTAGTCTATGATTGGAGTTTATGAATGAATTGTGTTAGATGAATGTAAGGTTGGTTTTTTTTGGAAATAGTGAAAGGTGGTTGGTGAGTTGATTGTGCGCGCAATTATTTTTTTTTTTAATTTTTTGATTTTCTTTTTGATAATTTTTTTTATGCTTTAGAGATTTTTAGTCGCTTACGATTTTTCTTTATTTTAGTATCTTTAAATCTTATTAAAAGAGTATCTAAATCTTATATATATAATAAATAATAAATATATAAAATTAAATATAATATATTAATTATTATAATATTAAATAAAAAACATATTCTACAAAAAAAAAAAAAAACCACCCACACCCACAAAAAATAAAACAACACCACCACACAAAAAAACAAAAACAAATCCCCACACACAACAAAAAAAAAACCCCCAAAAAACACAACCAAACCACACACCACCCCTCAAAAAAACCAAACTGCAAAAAACACCCAAACAAAACACACCCCCCACAAACACACAACACCACGGACACACAAAAAACCACAAAAAACACAACCCACACCCACCCCCAACCACCACAAAACACCCAACAAACACACCCACCCACCCACAACCACCCAACACAACAAACAACCCACCCACACAAAACCCACAAAAAAAAAAACACCCAACCACCCACCCCCACCACACAAAACCAACAAAACACCCCCCCACCCCACAAACAAAAAACAAAACCACACCCAACAACAAACCAAAACAATAAACACACAACCCACACCCACAAACCAAACACACACCACAAAACCAACAACAACCACCCCCAAACAACCAAAAAACAACCCCCCAACTAAAAAAACCAACCCACCACACCCCCCCACACCACCAAAACCCCCCCCCCCACCCCCCCCCCCCCCCAAACCCAAACACCCCCCACCACACCCCCCCCCCAAAACCCCCACCCCCACACCACCCCCACACCCACAACACACACCAAACCCACACAAACCCAACCACACCACCACCCCCCCACAAAAAACCCCACAAACACAAAACACCCACCCACCTCCATAACAAAAAAAAACACCAACCACCCAACCAACCAAACCCAAACAAAAACAAACAAAAACCCCCCCCACCCCCCCCCCCCACCACCCCCCCCCCCCCCACCCCCCACCACAACCACCAAACCCATCCACCAACACCCCCACCACACACACCCAACCACACCCACCACCCCCCAACAAACACCACCCCCCCCCAACCCCCCCCCACACCACACCCAACCCAACCACCCAACCCCTCACCACAAACCCCCCCCCTCACACCCACCACAAAACAAACCCAAAACCACATAAACACAACAACCCACACACAACCACCACCCCAACCCACACACAACACAACAACCAACAACCAAAACCCAAAATCTCCAACCCCCCACACAAACTCAAAAACTCCCTCAACCACAATAAAAACACACACAAATCAACACAAAAAAACAAAAAAACCCAACAACCTCAAACCCTCCAAACCAACCAACACCAAAAACCAAACAACTCAACAAACATACACAAAATAAACATACCAACAACAAATCAACCACCAAACACAACCACAACTCTCACACCCAACACAAACTCCCATCACACCTCACAACCACAAAAACATATACAAACTACACCAACAACAAAAAAAAAACTAAAATATCATATCTACAAATGATCACTAAACAAAAACAACCACTCCACAAACCCATCTCAAAACACAACACCAACACTCAATCCTCACCACCCTCCAATCAACCTCTCACCCAAAACCATATCAAACACAAATAACTCTTAAACTCACTCCCCAAAAAACTACACTTTCTCCAACAACTCCAAAAAATCTCAATCCAAAAATAAATTAACTAACATTACACACACCAAAAAAAACCTATAAAAAAAAAACAAACCATCACACCTATACCACTCACTCTCTCTATCTCCCACATCCAACAATAGACTAAATAATACTCTATAGCAATTATAATCATTACTCTTACTATTACAATTATTTATACACATAATATACTACTAAATCTTTTAGAAAAATATAATTTAGACATCAAAAGAATTACTATAAAACATATATAAAAACAAATCCACCTTATATCAAACAAAATCATTCTTTCAATAATACTAATAAACAAATGACTCACACACAAATCACAAACACACTAAACACAAAACACTATCCCCTTCTCACAAACTTCACTCAACATAACTCACTCACACACCATCCTAACACAATCAAAAAACTCCAAAAAACTCACCAATTAAAACCAACAAACTCATAAATCTGTAACTCATAACACCACCAATTCTTTATAATTACAATAGATAAATGTTCTATATCTTAACTCAATAGAAAGAAAAGTCATGCGCATCTTATCTTATACTTATTTTCTATACTTACACAAAAATTACATAGACTTCTCTCAAACCTAAAAATCTCAATAATATTTAATCTTCATAAAGAAATTACGAAAATAATCAATCAATTACAACATATAATACACTACACTTCTTAGTTAATAAGATATTCTAATCTATAACAAATTTCATATTCTCTTCCTTAATTACATAAATTCCTTAATTCTTGTATAAGTCACGCTTCACTATACCTCTTTATCTAAAAATCTAATAAACACGTTAAGCTCTCACTCTCTCTCCTCTTACCCTACCTCTTATATCAAATCTCTCCTAAATAACTCTTCCTTATTCTTTAACCATTTTTACTCATCTCCAATAAACATTCACGCAACCATTAAACTTAACTAGAACATAAATTATATAATTACTCATATTTCTACCTACTCCTACTCTCTATATTAGTCTTTTAATTTAATTTCTGTGAAATTAATTTTAATCTCTTTATTTTTATTTATTCAATTTATAACGATCATTCATGAATTATAAGTTTTGATATACAAGTACCAATAAATTTTTCCAATGTTAATTTGTCATAATATCTCTATACTATAATTTTTAAGTTATATTTTCTCTAGATAGACTAGTATATGCATTATAAATAATCAGAATTTTATTAATAGTATTATTTAGCTTCGTTAGAGAGATTATCTGCTTCTGAACCAGAGTTCTCATGTGGTTTTTTATCTCTATTAGATTGTGTGCTTATTAATGTTTATCTTGAATAGATATTTGTGCTCGCGTTAAGTGTATGTGTATCTTATAATGTATATAATTTTATTTCATATCTGTTTGTGTGACTATTATTAGACTGTTCTGGTTTGAGCTTTTTAATCTTATATCTAAGAATATTTAAGAGATAAAATTATATTCTTCTCTGATTCTACACTTTAAAAATAAATTGGAGTATGTGTATCTCTCACTCGTTTATAAAAAGATCTTGTTGTGAAGATTTCCATGTGTATGTTTTTATTGCTCTTATAGAGCTGGCCTCTTGTATGTGCTATTATGAGATTTTGGATTATAGCGTGAATTTCGAGCTCATAGCATGAGCTCTAATAGAGAGTATCGATGCGATTGACCAGTGTAGATGATAAATGTGAATTCAGTTTACTGGTGTGTAGAGATGTGTGGCTTGGTCGTGTGACGTTATTCTCAAGGTTCTAGTGACTCTTTGGAATAGTTGAATGGGATGAATTCGCCAACTGGCTTTTTCGTTAGTAATTGTGGTTCTATATAGACTTACTATTTATCACTAAATCATAAATATTTATTTTAGATATTTTTTTGATATTGTTTTGATGAAGATACCGATTTTTTAAAGTTGCACATTTTCCAAATACCGCGCTATTTTACCAAAAATCTATGTACTAACTGCTTAATTTTTGCAAGGAGTGGACGTCATATAAAAGGGTTGTTTAAGGCTCATGGTTTATTGATTCTCTGCCTAGTAACATAAAACTGTCAATAAATCTATTGACATACTGTACGCGGGAAGCACCGATAAAATATACCGTCGACTCAACTGTCATTTACTTGTTAACAGCTGTTCTAGGAGTAGACTGAATGTGCGCATCTTTTTTACAATAGAAGCATGTATGGTAGATTGTGTTCCATATTTTAAAATGCGCATGGGAACGCGGCTACGGGGGGGGGTTAAAAACCTCGGAAATCCGGAAAAAACACTACACTTAGATACAAGGAGTGACGTCATTGTTTTATGATTTTGAAATGCAATGCTGTTTTCAACCTTTTTTATTAATTTTTTGCGTGCGGTTTTTTGGGATATTTCATCCCACTTCAAATTTTTAAATATCTCCGTCTACAAACGAAAGCACTTTTAATAAAATTCAATTCGGCTTAGCAGTGGATTTTCCTCAATTGATAACGTATAATTATCTCGGTTCAATGGGTATTGGAAACATGAAATGGGCAGTAATTATTATTGATATTACGACAATACATTAAAAATTCTCCAATTTTTTAAATGTGATGAGATTAGTTTTGTTGCGTTGATAACCGACCCACAGTCGAGACTTTTCATTTATATTATGTAGTAGTTTTTTTTCACATCCATAAAATGACCCGAGTATTGTTCCTTAATTTAGTTTTACTGTTTTTAGGGGATCTGTTTGTAAAAGCCATGACTCGGACCTCTATGTATGCCCTTTTTACTTGCACGATCGCGTGACGCACACGCCTTGTATATTACTGGCGTGCTGTACACTATACGGTACCTACTGTTACACTGAGGACGGTGTAATAAGTCAATAGTTTCCTTTTGCTTTCAAGTCTACTCCTCCGCCCGTGTTTGCCGTCTGCTTATACTAACTGCCACATCCCACAACGCCACGCCACTGTTTGGGGTATAACATCACTTGTGTTTGCCGTGTCAATAATACTATCTTAGTACATACTAGTAGAATGGGACCGAAGAAAAAAACTATAGCATGACACCTAGACTCAAATCTAATATCCAATCGTTGACCAAACTACAGAAAATATGGGGGATACTTCACAATACGTGGTAACTTTTATGAGAACTAGTCTATTGGTAAATCCATAGATAATAGGTTATGAAATAAATACAGTAGGTTAAGACGGTTGGTTTTAATAAAATAATTTAAATCAAATAGCTATTTAAAAGCAATATCCTTTATAATAGGTTATGAAATTTATACTGTAGGTTAAGATAGGTTGGGTTTAATATAAATAATTAAAAACAAATAGTACTATTTAAAATCGAAATTTATACAGTCGGTTAAGATTTTTAAAATCCAATCAATCACAGCTTTGCCCAATTTCTATACTGTACCTCTATAATCCAGAGAGTAAAAAACTTTTGTGGAATTTTGATAGCTCTACCACGTATTGTGTGAAGTATCCCCAAAACATGTGTAATTGCATAAAATTTCAAATTATTTACATCTGTAATATGTAACAGTAAACCACTATTTATTTCTTGAAGTAAATATCTCAGCCGAAATTTCGCTCTTACCATTTTGTTGGGTAGAATGAAATTTCTCTTCATACTTGGAGAATTGGTTAGGTAGTTGACCCAGCTCTGTGTGAGTAAGTTGTGTAATGTAGAGTTTAGAGTTTATTAAAGGGTCAGGCACCATGGCCTAATGCCTCACCTTGTTACAATGACTCACCATGCAGTATAGTATATTATCATTATCAAGATGGCGATGGGCGAGACTGCTGAAAACTTTTCCCGCCGTATTGATTTTATACCAGGAAGGGAATATCTACGACCTCTTGCAAAAACATGTAACATAATAATATAGCTTTGCTCCCGAATACATATCAGAGGACAGAGTGCTTTTACACCTGAATTTTCTAAAATATCTATTATTCCAAATTCAAAAGAAAGCATTATTTTAATACGTAGGATTCTTTTCTTAAAATTTCGCTTTGGTTCCGTGAAAGATTCCGGATTAGACACCCTGGGTTCAAATCCCATTTGTTTCGGACATTCTAGCAGTTATCTCCGGCTATTAGCTACAAAATATATTTTTAAAACCTGGTATGTGAAATTTATGTATCGTAATATGGAGCTGGCGATCAAAAGGCGACATAACTTAATCTTAAAGGAAAGCCAAAAAACCAAAATAGTCGAGCAAATAAAAGGGTTTAAATGGCATTAAAGACACTTCAGTAAATTGTTTTTTTATAATACAATGTTACTATTTTACTAAGCATTTTTCGTGATTTCGTATTTTTATTGGAGTTGGTTTCTGAGAAATACCTAAAAGTGCCATTTTACGCTAAACATGATCTAATGGTCATAATTGATTCCAATATTCCAATAAATTATGGTACACGAGAAATTCCGGTTTTAGGTTTTAGTATAAAACGAGATTGGAAATATTCAGTATTTACTGTATTTTTTCTTCCGGGGATTATCATTACTATAGTTAAATCGTTTTAAAATAAGTCATTATGTACAAAATCACACGTTCTCCATTTTTTGTTCACTCTTAATATTTAATTGTATTGCTTTGTTATCTAATTATTAATTAGAAATCGGGGATAATTTATAATTATGTTTTCCAAGTATTTATTTTTATGCGTATTTTTAACCTTATCCCCCGAAGTGCAATTAATGCAACCTATTCTATACAATCATATTTAAATCGACTGCTCAGAGTGAAATGAGTGATGAAAGAACGGCTAAAAGAAGTTTAAATGCAAGTGTATCTGGATGTAGATGCCGAGGAAGACATGGCATGACCAAGTACAAGTACTTGAAAGTGGACATGTGAAAAGTCGGATTAATCGGTGCATTAGAAGATGTATGAATGCAGAGGAAGCAAAGGAAGTATGTCAGGACAGAGTGGTATGGCGTTCTATCCTCTCTGCCTACCCCTACGGAGAAATGGCGTGATGGTTAGTTAGTTAGTCAGTAAATCACGTCCTTTTGTGTGAAATCGACGACTACGTAATAACATACTGTGAATACTTCAATTTTTAAGCACGATTACACCGCTTAGACTGAAACTATTCGATAGGTGTATGTTTAAAGGACCGATCGCAACAAAAAAAGTATTTTTCTGAAACCGTTATGATCGCCAGTCGCCGGTTCCTCGTATTATTTTACTACAAAAATGAAATCGCCGAGTCAGCCTTTTTCCTTGTTATGAATTTCAGGCTTAAATTTGATCTCGAATGTAACGTATTAATTTTCGTTTAAATCGAGTGGTATTTGTAGATTGTTTTGGACGCATTTATGATTGATTCCCTTGTTTAAAAGTTGTTTTTAAAACATTATATTCTTAAACTGGTTATGGTTATGGCTTCATGACGAAGCTCGTTTTTGAATTAATGTAAGCGATACGCCTTGAAGCTTTTCATTTCGTTCAAAGACACAAAAAGTATCCTCATCTATATATGTTTCGTTCAACCAGAAAAACCTGGTTTTGCCTAAATTAAAAAAAAACGAATTTTTTGTCGAGTACTAGGTATATTAAATGATAATAATGTTATGAATCGAACGTGCTTGCTAAAGATATAAACGACCTTTAAAACGTATTTGCAACACGTTAAAAAATATATAAAGGTACCTACCAGATTCGATTATTGTTTAAATTTTTTTATATTTTGACCATAATCTGAAATGCAAGAACGATCACTCAGACCTTGTAATATACTATCAAGGTGACGCTGCATCAACAAAACGTGTGAAGTAAAATAAATATAAATTTAATAAATACAATTATTGTACCACGGTCTATTTCTCCCTGCCATAGAAAGGACACGCTACACCTTTTTTTAAATCTACAGCAAACAAAATAAAAGTCACAATTTGACATCTCAACAGAGACGAGAAGTTTGGAAGGGAATATGGATATCTAGGCGTTTACACGGCTTATGACATCAAATACTAGGTGAAATGGGGAATGTTAATGCCACTTAACCCAGCCAATGACAGGTCATAAGCCCTGTAAACGCCTAGATATCCATATTCCCTTCCAAACTTCTCGTCCCTGTTGAGATGCCAAATTGTAATTATTAGCCCGTAATGGGTGAAATTCAGTTTTTGTCTACAAGTATTTGGACACACTCAAAATGTTGTTTATTAAAAGAAAAGTCATTCAAATATATTATATTTTCTAAATTTCCTTACTTATTTTCTACCAAGTCCGCCTAGGGGCATAGTGGTAGCGCATTTGGCTACCGTGCATGAAGTCGCGGGCTCGAAATATTTATTTTCATTTTTAAATTTCATGTGTCTCAGACTGGCACTGAAGCGTATGACTGATCATCTTACCTTCATGTAATAAAATGATCAAAAATCACTGCACTTAGCGTACCGATGCAGTGCCCTATGCACCATTGGCGCAGATAAGGGAACTTAGCGTATCCTAGTGTTTTTTTTATAATGCAACGTCGACTCTACTTAATACAACAACAACTATTACAAGAACAAAAATTATTTTAAATACCACACAGTGTAGATTCGTATTATAAAAGGGGCTAGATCCTCAATCATCCATGCGCTTTGAAGCTGCAAGATGGATTGTTGTCTAGCCTCCTACTTAGTGAAAATTAGTTACAAAAACACCTTTACCTACTTATTATTGCTTAGTATACCTACATAATTGGGTAAAATTTTCTAACTTATTTTATTTTATTTATTTATTTATATTTTAATGTTTTACACACAGTGCTATGTTTAGTACAAATTAACAAAGAATTTTCAAATTGAGGTAACAAGTAGAACATAACACCAATTACGTGGACAACACACTGTACAAGACAAATTTCTAAAGACGTGAAGTGAGCAAACAATGGTTATGTCATGTGTATGTGTGTTGTTGTGTGTGTGTGGAGTGTGGTGTATGTGTTGGGAAATCTGAATATTTAATCGCAAAAATAACTAAAATTTAACAAACTTTTATAATTAAAAATGTGTTATATTTCTAATCAGGAGCTAGAATTCTCCAACCGTCTATGCGCTTGGTAGCTGCAGGACGAGTTGAGATCTAGCCTGTTTCTGTACAGCGCTCTTGAGGCGATTCTTCGCAAAAACAGCGCTTTATAAATTGTCCATATAATAAATTAATTAAAAAATTATGATCTAAATTAAAACCTGATTTTCTTTACACGTGCGACTCCCGAACCGTGGTGATATGCTCTCAATCAGAGATACAGCAAGGGAATTCCCTGCATCTGTTTACTTAACTACTTACCATAGCGCCGCGAACCGGTCTAGCTGGTGATCTATACAGGAGATGAGGTGATGACGCAGGTAAAACCACTCCACGGATCCACAGTATGGTTGGTATACATGGTGTAATAAGACTCGTAGTACAACCCGAAAACTGGTGAATCTACATCATACTTGGAGTCCAATGTGTAAAGTGACTTGAATTTTTTTTCTTGTCATAAAAGTTTTCATTGGTGCCGCAGATTAAGTAAAATTGCAAAAATTCATATTAAAATGCTGTTTTTGATTTTGATTTATTTGTGGATAGTACCTATTAATTTGACTAAATGCATGATATTTGATAACAATTTGCCAAAATTTACTCAATTTTCTCTAAAACTATCGAAAACAGTCGAATCTAAAAAAATTAATCAACAAATTCACTACACCATATCCGCTACCTATGTGGAGCATATGGAATCCACAAACTGCCTCCAGGCCAAGCGATCGGCCGCCAGCTCCCGTGCATCCTCCCAAGTCAAGTCCACGTCCCGCAGCTCTGACGCAAACTGCCGACGAATTGTCAACAGTGGACGACCGGGACGCCGAGAACCTGATGCCTTGTAAAATAGGCAAGCATGGTTAAGGCTCTCGGGAGGCATACGTAGTATATGGCCTAGGCAGTCGAAACGCCTTCGCCGGGTGACAGTAGATACCAAGGGTTGCTGTGTCCGTTGCCTCACCTCTGTGTTCCTTACAAAGTCAAACCACCGTACACCCAAAATTTTTCTAAGACACCTATTCTCAAAACTCAGAAGTCTGCTGTCTTGGGCCCTGGTTAGGTGCCACGATTCGCAGCCATAGAGGAGAACAGGTGTGATGCAGGAGTTATAAAGGCGATATTTTGTTTTAACCGACTAAATATCCGATCTCCAGACAGCTTTCATACTGTTGAATTCTACAAAATCGACTCCAAATATGATGTAGATTCACTGGTTTCCCGCTTGTACATCGAGTTTGTCACACGGTGTATAGTATAATATATTCTAGTTGTGTCCGGATCTCTGTGAATAATACTAGATACTAGATACGAATTGTTATGTGTGCCTACTCACTTCTCGTCCTAACGACAGATCCTGGCTGAGACTGTATCCTGCGGCCAATTTTCTCGTTGCTTGGCGCGAAATTATAACGTGGGCGATTTGTCAAATTAAGTCGGCTTAATCAGAAACTTAATCCGCGCGAGGAAACTCCAAATTAGAGGATTAAAAAATATACTTTAGCTAGATTTGTAAATGCCGCTTTAAATATTTAAATAAATGATGCACTGTGGAGAAATTAGATTTTCGAGTGTCAAAAACGACATCCCCAACAAATAATAATTTAAACTATTTTAATGAAACACCTTTTTACTACTTTTTATTATTTTTTATATCCCTACAGAGATGAGGTAGAATTTTTTTCAAATTCAGGAATATGGATATTCGAGCGGTAACAGGACTTATGACCTGTCATTGGCTGGTTTACTACTACTACTACTTTCCCTTATCCGCACCCAATGGTGCATAGGGCACTGCATCGGAACACCAAGTGCAGTGTATCTTGATCATTTTAATACATGAAGGTACGATGATCAGTCTTACGCTTCAGAACCAGTCCAAGATATCACACATGAAATATTAATATGAAAATCGGGTTTAAGTGACCCCTTTATGCACTACAACATTCCGCTTATTAGCGAATATCCACACCAGGTAACATTTTTTATTTTGTATATATGTTATGAATCGAGAATCATCCACCAGCGCGTTAAAAGCTCCATCTATGTTGTACTTTTTACACGCCCAAAATGTTGTACTTTTTATTAATTAAACTCCCGCCCGGTTTCGTGGCAACACGTGTCTCTTTTTCAAGGGTTAAAGTAAAAATAATGTATTTTTTATTCATATTATTATGTCAAAAGGGTGAGGCTTTCATTGACATTGTATTACTGTTCAAATAGTGGGTTATAAACTGTACCTACATTGTCAAAGGAGCTATCCTTAGTAGATCTATGTTATCAGGGTAGAAACTTTAGCATAGGGGTATAATAATTAAGCGTATAATTGTGTAGAAGGGTAGATAACGTCCGAAATTCCTCCGTTTTGCGTGTTTCTGCAGTTTTCCCTATGTAATTAAATAATTGTTCACTGTTCATGGTTCCGTGATTTCTCCTTGGCAACCAATTTTCTCCCATTGCTTATTCACGTGACTATTAATTTTATTCACATGAACCAAAAATTTTCGGTTTATGCAGTTTATTATTTTTAACAAATCTGTAAGGCAATAATTTTTTTAATTAGTGAGTTAATTCGACTGTTTTTTGTAGCATGATGTATCTAAACGTGTGGCAAACGAAACAACATGTAAATATTTAAATTTTCGCGTAGAAATGTTAGTTGAAATATGACATCGGAAAGAAAATAATAATGCCCAGAGCTGAATATCGCCATTTCTTGCTTAGACATAACACAGCTATAAATTAAAGAAACATAACGATTCTTAAATATTATATAACCCTAGTACCGAGTTTCGCACCAAAAAGCTTTATTTCGCACATTTCCTTGCTCACCCCGTATTGAAAATACCCCGAACGAAGCTTTCAGCCTTGACAATTTGTAATTGATTTATTGCGGAGTCAAGCTCCGGTTCAACCGTCCCACTCAATTATTGAATATTTGATCCAATAACGCAGATTCTCTCTCTGTCCATCATTCTCCGCTGACACAAATTACTTTGTGAATTTAATTAGCAAACTTAAGTGTTTAACGCAAGACGCCAGATATACTAGGAAGCTAGTCGCTTATTTACAACACCCGACATCTCCATATCCAGAGAAGTTAGAACATTCATAATGTAGAAGTAAAAACTTGTGTTGCCCCCCGCGTACCTAACAGGGTAGTGGACATTGATTTATAATACACTTAGATCTGCCTTGCAGAGTAAATTATTTAGAAAAAGTAATGACACGAAGATTCCGCACCTCAATACACTTACACGGGTCGACCTATCAGAGCCCTTCGACTGCCGGCAAGCATCCGCCCACACACCGCAAAAGGTATGGGCTATATATAGGGTTTCAGCAACAGTATACAATACTAACCCGTTCCTTACGAGGAGCGTTCATGAATTTTACCATGCATCTAAAATGACTATTTTTTCTTGTGGAGGGCTGCTGTTGGCTATTATTTAAGAAGAAAACTTTCTTTGAATAATAATAATTATTTTAGACTATGTAAACAAATATATATAAACACTTGGAAAACATGTGGAAAGTTACACCATCTTTTTTGTTTATTTCATCCGTATTGTTTTTACACGGTTTCACTGCACAGTAAGGCATTTCGGAATGTTTTCTGAACGTCCGACTCGGCCGGCGGTAAAAAAAATACTGAGGACGCGTCTGGCGGAGTAGGAGGTTTTGACGGAGTTGAAGTGTCATTCATTTTTTGAGTTCAGTTCAAATCTAAGTGTATTAATAAATCAATGGTAGTGGACAAGCCTGATCCGTCACG
Organism: Micrasema minimum; assembly: GCA_022494985.1. Lineage (NCBI taxonomy): Eukaryota > Metazoa > Arthropoda > Insecta > Trichoptera > Brachycentridae > Micrasema > Micrasema minimum. Next base: position 30,385 of record JAGVSP010005788.1, read on the forward strand.
TTTTGGGGTTATCCGTCATCTCCTCATTGAGCCGAGCGATTGGTTATACATTTTCACTTTGATCGAATAGTAAATTGAAGTGAGGATAAGTGATGAACGCTGTGAAAAGCCATTAGAAATAGGAAAAATTGATTGTGAGCTTTTGAAGATTATGAAGTTGAGAGAAGAGAGTGGTGTATTCGGCTGCCATGAAAAATGAAAGATAACTGTATGGAGATGATGGGTTTGAAAAGACTTTAAGTACAGTAATTGTTTTGTTCAGTTAATGATCATGGTGGTAACGGATTAGGTTTTTTAGACAAAACATCGCGAGTTAAGGAACGTAAAAAAGTTCACTTGCGTATTGGGTATAAAGTTATTTTTAACAACATTTTGAATGTATACAAATACGTGTAGACAAATTACTGGATTATACCCATGTTGGGCTGATATCAGATATTATTGATATCCCAACAGAGACAGAGAAACTCTGGAAACGAATTTGGGTTACCTACACTAATAAAGATGATTGCCAAAAAATGCTTAACAATCTTCTCAATAGATGACACCAGCATATAAAATTTCTGTAACGCGGAACGACGAAGACGAGTTCAATATATACAAAATTGGTCATATATGGTTATCAGATGATGGGCGGAATAGAGATTGTTGTAGTATTTTAAGTGGCCACTTAACCCAGCCAATGACGGGTCATAAGCCCTGTAAACGCCTAAATAACCCACATTCGTTTCCAGAGTTTCTCTGTCTCTGTTGGGATATCAATAATATATAGTTAGTAGTCAATTTTTTTTTCCTGTCTTAAACAGTTTATTTTCTATATGTGGAGATGGTGGGTTTTGGAAATAACCGTTTCACATACGAACCTGCCTTGCATTAGTAGTGGTGTCCCCTAACACCACGAAGGCTGTATGTGTATTGTTTTTTAGTGCAGCAAATAAACGTTTTAGCGCCGATGACGCAAGCTGTTGCGCGGATCCGTAACAATTATTATTATTGTTGTCACTTAGCGAGTCGATACAGCGTTTAGTGCTAATTCTAAACTTATCTTTATAATTCGTGGGTATACTGGCAAAAAAACGCTAACTCGAAAATATGCTGTTTGGATTTAATGATGCAGTATTGTTAAGTTTTTAAAGCTCTACAATCGGCAGAAACACAAATTTTGGATAACTTATAAAGCGCTTTTTTTCTGAAGTACCTAACCTAAAATCATATTTCTTTCTTTCTCTAAAATAAAAAGGAAATACTGCTATTAACAATAAAAAGTTTTCTAAGTATGATAATTAATTACATGTTTGAAAAAAATGAGAAATAATTAAAGATTTAACTCATAATGCAATAGAATAAAAAAATAAAATAAAATTGGAAAAAAAAACTTAAATGCTTGATTTCTCAAAACAGGTATATTAGAGTTAACGTTTTTTGCCAGTATACCCACGAATATTCTCCGCGGTGTAAATCTAAACCAGCCGCCATAGCGCACGGAAGGACGATTCTCTGCTAACTCGGTAGAAAGCCCGCTGCACTACCACGGGACCACAAATTACTATTTTATTGCAGTTGTTATCTTCTTTAGCCACATTCGCTCGTATGTGGACATCACTCTACGTCTCCAGGAAACTGTCACTGTCCAGCACTCTCGAATCTTCCCATGTCAATACGCATCCCTCAGTTCCGACAAGGACATCTGACCTACAATTTACCCTTTGACAATAGCTCCAAAGTTAATGTTAGTACTTTAGGTCTCATAATAACAATATTATTTACAATTTGACATCTCAACAGAGACGAGAAGTTTGGAAGGGAATATGGATATCTAGGCGCTTACAGGGCTTATGACATGTCATTGGCTGGGTTAAGTGGCCTCTTGATGTATTACAACATTCCATATATCCATATTCCCTTCGTAATAATTAGCCCGTAGTGGGGTAAAATCCAGTTTTTGTCTACAATTATTTGGACACACTCAAAATGTTGTTTATTTATTTATTTATTTATTTACGCCTAATCGGCAATTACAAAAAATTAACAATTATATCATAAATGGTACAACACATTACAATAATACAATAGAAAATAATACAATAGTAGAAGACGGTAAAATGAGTAGGTATATGGGAAATCAGAAGGAATAAGTTGTTAAAATTCAATAGAATTTAGTGATTTCACGAAAGAAGACAATTTATTCCCAAAGAAGTCAAGACTAGGATTTACATTCGCTAGTCTAAGAATTCTGGGCATGCAGAGTTAAAACCGTAATTTGTCCTGTGGGTTCCAGTGTGTGAAAAGGTTGATAATGCCGTAAGTTTCTCTGAGGAATGTTAATATTTATTAATTATTTAAGTAAATCAGGAGAATCAAGCAAGGAGTTTATAATTTTAAATAATGTAATAATATCAAATTTTTTGCGCCGGTCTTCCAGCGACGACATAAATAGCTCTTTTTCTAATGCCTTGTAAGTATATTCATTTCTGTGTAGCCCCATCATCCAGCCTACCTTTCTCAAGAATCGATGTTGAA
>JAGVSP010005790.1:0-27646 GCA_022494985.1 Micrasema minimum
TTGATGATGTTATTTCTGGTGCTGGTGTACTCGCCTTACCATCTCTCTTCTTGACAATAAGTTGAGCTACCTGTCCTGATTTTGTCATGACATTTAAGGTCTGAGTATCGTCTGGATTAAGGCTTTTGGCAACTCGAAGCTCAGTTCTAGTGGTTTTTGGTTGAAGAGCAGTTCGTCTTACGAAGTTCCTCCATGTTGTGATATTGGCGTGTCTATTGACTCCAACAGAAGTGCAAGATGCCGCCAATACGACGATGCCGAAGAGAAGTATAATAGTTTTGGTTCCCATCTGAAAACCAAAAATTATTTGTTAAATAAAGGATATTTAAAACAGGTTTAGGTATAACAGATTACTACTTGATAGAATTTCAATGCAATGGTAAGGTTGGTTGGCTTAATTTAAGGTCCATTATCGGAACGGATTGAAACCAACGGAAACGTTATCAAATGCTTAATAAATTACTATGTAGAATATCTGTAATACAGCAAATTATATCCCAACTTAATACAGTATCTAGTAAGTCTGAACGTAGAAACTATATACTCGTATATTTCAATACTGTATTTCTTATATGTCAAATAAGTAAATCGAGAAAAAAAATGGTCAGATTAAAGGTAAAAATAAGTGTCGGGCAACTATCAGGTAATTCGATAATTTTAATTATCCATATAAACAACTATCGCTCACAACACAAATACAATAAATATCTAGAGCTTTTTTTATAAACAATATGTAGGTGAATGTAGGTAACATATAAAATAGAATATTTGTAGAATTCTTAACAAAATATAGTTCACCGCTTTCTATGTACACAAACGTAACATCATACTTCCATGTTTCTTATACAAACGAGAAATCTATAGAAAACGTGATTTTAAATATCATTTAGGCTTACAATAGGTTTTCAGTATGAAAGAGATATTCCAATTTCATGATAATATTTAGTTGACATTTCAATTGAACTATTCTTAGCATCGATCGAAGACTTTCTATGTGCCTCCGCAATCGACAATTCAATAATAATATAGCCAATACTTGTATTCACTGCTCTTTTTACGAAAAATGTTTTACACAGGTACCTACGTCGTATTTAAAAAATTAATGCATTACGATTATCTTTTTAATATTTAAAATACTATGAAAAACGTGTCATTTCGAGATAATAATAAGTTTGGAAATTCCAACAAATTTTTGTATCGGCGCGGCGCTTGTTTTCCAGGATAAAAGGCGTTGGAACAGGCTTTTTGTAAAAGACATTATCTCTCAGTTAGACTATGTGACTATGGACAGATAAAATGAATTCAGGGGATTTTTCCCTAATCCCCCCTCCATTGAGACCCTGACCGCGGATGCGCGGGTGGATGTCTGGGATGGGGGGCCTGGCGAGGCGGGATACCGGTCTCCACACGGGTGGTTGTAATTACTAATAAATAATGATCTGGGTAGAAACTAACATCCCTACCACTGTTAAATTGGGCCGACTCCGGTTGGTTTGGGTGATGGAAACAATGACAATTATAATACATAAGCCGAGACGGTGGTAGGGGTACAATGAAAGCATTTGTTCGCGTACTTAATCGTAAATTCATCCGTATTTTTATCACACTAACAATCTTAAAATCACGGTTTAGCTTGTTGAAAAAATCGGTAGAGTTGGCTGGACTGAAAAAAGACTCAATAGTCTTTAAAGCAGTCTAGGGAAAGGGTGGGGCTTTCATTGTAGATAAAATGAATTTCAATTATGAAAAGGGTATTAGGGAGACTCTTGCTAAGAATTGTACGACATGACAGTTTTAATACTCGAATAGACATTCAACACAACGCCTAAACATTCTTAGAAACCTAGGGTATTAATTACAATAAATAATTGGGAATTCACCTTCATTTGGTAAGTAGATACATTATTTCTTTATACTTACATCCTGATAGGGTTAGAATCTTAATAGAACTGTAACCGATTTTCAAAAACCAAGACAGTTCTACTTTAACAATAATAATATAGAGGAAAAATAATCTAAGATAGTTGTCGCTTGCATTTATCAAAGAGAAATTAATCAACGACCAAGGAATTGCCTAATTATTAAGCATATTTGAACAAAGCTTTTATAGATATTATTGATATCTCAACAGAGACAGAGAAACTCTGGAAACGAATGTGGGTTATCTAGACGTTTACAGGGCTTATGACCTGTCATTGGCTGGGTTAAGTGGCCACTTAATGTATTACAACATTCCCCATTCCGCCCATCATCTGACAACCATTGTGACGCGGAGAATGGGGTGTGAGAAGGTGATAGCTATTGCGTCGGGACTAAAGGGAAAATTAGCTTCCCCACCGTTTTGGTGAGAAGAAATAAAATATTAAAAACCATTTTGTAATTCAGAATCTGACTTAAGCCCCTTCTCAACACCACCGTTCTCTCCCGTCCACCGGCTAATTCAGTTGAGAAAGCAAACCAGACTAAATGCTCCAAAATAAAATGTGAGACTTAGGTCCCTTGTCTCCTAAGCCTCTCTTCCACTTTTGTACTCTCGGGAACTGGGGCATTGAACAGAATGACAACTCCATATTTTGAGGTTAACAAAACTGTTTAATAATAAATAGAATTTACATTACAGAGATAGCCATTTCTACTAAATTTTACAAAATATACTCCTAAGTTTGTGGGGAAACTAAATCGTCATTAACCAAATTAAATTGTTATCACAGTTATCTTAATCCAAATATTCTTTTACACTTTCATTCATGCCACAGGATGCTGACTATAATATGTTATTACTTTATAACATTAGGCACAGAATTTATGCAAACTAACCAGTGAAGTTAAGTAGCTAGCGTAGATCGGAAAGTTTCCAATCTCGCGATTCAATTTAGAGACAAATTCCTTCTGATACCATTATTGAATAAACTAGGGCTGCGGATTCTGTAAATATTATTATCAATAAAAAACAAATTGGGCGAGTATGAATGAATCTACTAGTGGCAGCCAACTAACATTTTAACTAATTTACAGTAAGGAATGAAAAGTATTTCTAATATATGACTACAGGTGACGAAAGATTCAAATAATATAGATGCCCAAAATGGCCGAAATGTCGCAGACCGATGCTTCAATGCGTGGCAGATGAATCCTGTTGGTGGCATTAATCTTCGATAATCCGATTGATCCTTTACATCTACCCCGCGTGTGGCTGTGATGGGGGTTCAGCGAAAGCATCTCTCGCTGATAGTTGCTTGCATCCCAGGTCCATGAGGCGTTCAGATCATCAGGGGGATTGCATGATGAATCCTGTTGCATCGGAGTCCGAGTTGAGCTCCTCGTGACAGTATATACAGAATAGTGCTTGTTGAATCATAGAATATCTCCCAGTGGAGATATTCCCTTTTTTTCTTCATCGTTTTAATGGCCGAATATCAAATTGTATTGTTGTGCAAAAATAGTAGCTGCCTCACAAGTACAATGGCGAGGCAGCCAATGTAATATAAATACAAGCGTCAGCAACGCCAATCTTTTCGTTCGTAGCCGTAGCCTTTCAAATCAACCAATCGACCAAATCGTGTGTCGTGTCACAAAACTTTCCAGACTTGTTTGTGGTTGTTGCCGGCTTTACTTCATTTTCTAAAGACGCTTTTGATATTTTTTTATATTTATTAATACTGCAATTGTGTTGCAATGACTGACAGTGGTTTTTTTCGAGCTCAGTCGGACAATTTGCCTAAAATAGACGCCGTAATGATGGCATCTTTCATTGCTGGAAACAGTAATTTTCTCAGCGCTGAATTTCGAGGTTTTAAAGCAAAAAGGTAAGAAAAACATATTTTATACACTCTCATGCTATATATTTTTTAATATTATTAACAACGTACGCCAAAAATAGTGTTAATCTGGATGGATATTTAAGCCAAACGTCAAGTGACATTTAGCTACCTAACCTCACTTTCGTAAAATGATCTGCAAAACTTAGCCATTCTAGAAGTACATTTTCTCATTATTGTGTAGATATCCACCCTATAACCATGTACAAGGGTTCTAATACCATTTTCAACGTCATATTATCGATAATAATGGTTAATAATTTAATGTTCTCATTGTAATGTCAAATGTCAAAAACATTCCTTGCTCTCTGTTACTATGATTTTGTAGATGAATATTTTGATAAACAATATTTTTTTATATTATGTATTACAGATCAGCACGTGAAAACTACGGGGACAATGCAGTTGGATACGTCCAAGTAAAGCGAATTGGTGATGTCTGCATTGTGAAGGCTCGAATCACTCCGGAACACAAAATTAGAACGAAGGCCTACGTAGTAACACTCATTTGCAACGAAGCACTAGAGGTTATAGATTCATGCATGTGCGAAGATTGTCCTGCATCCCAAGGTATTGGTCTGACCTGCAATGTCGCCAAATCTGATTATACGCAGAAATTATCAAACGAAAGTTACTTAAATCTTTGTATCTTCTCATTGTTCCAGGTGGCTGTAAGCACGCACTTGCCTTTTTATCATGGCTGCACAGGCGCACCGAAGAACCTCCTAAAACATCAGTCCAATGTTATTGAAACGCTCTAAAATGGCAGGAATTGGAACGAGCATTAAATTTATAAAAGCGAAAGACATGGGGACAGTTGAGAATGTGTGGATTTGCCAAATGATGATGGGAGTTTTTTAAGAGAACTCATTGATACCAGTGTTAACGTTAATACACAATTTACTAAGTATTTTGTAAATGTAACACCTTCTGAAAACCTGTCCATCCACAGGATGGAATGTGAATTCTTTGAAAATAATATGGGTTCCACACCTGGGGAGTTTATTGCATATTGTAAGCAGTCGATGACTGTTGAGGCATGTCAGAAGGCAGCCTATGAAACAGTGGGCCAGTCGGACAGTCCACTATGGCATAATTTACGCTATGGTAGGGTGACCGCATCCAAGTTTTATGAAGCGGCTCACTGCAAAACAGTCGACGGTTCACTCGTTGAGAGTATTCTCGGTGCCAAAGTCTTCGAGACGAAAGCAATCCAGCGTGGAAGAATCCTCGAAGATGAAGTTTTGAAGGTAGTTGAGGCTACCAACAAAATTAAATTAAAGAAGTGTGGTCTTATTTTGAGGAATGATTACCCAATTTTTGGCGCTTCTCCAGATGCATTGGGAGAAGATTTCATTGTCGAAGTGAAATGCCCCGTAAAGGAGTCTACAATGAAGAACTATTTGACTGATTCTAAAGAACCGACTCTCAAAGTCATGGCACAGATGCAACTACAAATGCATTTTGCCCAGAAGCCAGTTGCGCTATATTGTGTTGCTAATTATGACTTTGAAACATCAAAAAAAGTCATACAGTCTCATGTGAAATATGATGAAGCATTATGCAATGAACTAATTATTAAATGTACCCAATTTTGGTCAGATTCAATATTTCCAAAACTTAAAAATAAATGGGTAGATGTGTAAAATGTATTAATTGTTTTATTTACTTTCCTTGATGAATTATCATTACTAATATAAAATTTCAATTAAATATATAGAGTGACTTCTTTCAATAATAGTGGGTTGTTATTAATTTGTAATAATCTACTATCATTTATGTAAGTAAAATAATAACTATGTTTCAGTAGAAAACGTTTTTAATAATGAATACAGTAATGTAGGTTAAATAATATTTATTACACGTTGAGTTAAAAAAGTAATTATTTATTGTAAATTATGCAATATATGTAGGTACATGTTATATTATTTATTTAAAGATCACAATCATTCCTCCATGTTATTATAACACAAACTAAACATTTATTTATTTATTACTTCAACGGCTTATGCCTTTACCAAAGTATATTATGATAGAGTTATAATAACAAAAAATACAAATCACCTGAAAACATATTATCCAAAAATACAAATATAAAAAACAGTGGTAAATGAAGAAAATAAATTTAAACCAGAAACATTAAAATGTATCATACATAGGTATTCATTCATTCACAAAAAATCACATTTAAATAAATATTTCATTGGTATACCTGCTACAAAATAACAGAAAAATGATGGTTTTAGTATACAAAGTATTGTAGTAACAGAGACAATGTATGATAACAAAGACAGTAAATACATGACATAGTAATAATTTATTTTTGGAAAAAATATTATCAATACTTTGTGTAAAGGTAAAATTAAATAAATCTAAATTTCCACGTTTGTTTGCTAACATGTGGAGTCATGGTATAGTTGCTTATTTAGCATAGTTTGAACTATGCAAAACAACAGAAAAAATAAGGTAAAGTAATAAAAAAAACTGAATCTACACTTTAATTAAGACGTCTTGTAGATTAATTAGACCACATACTATCCTTATTATGTTATCCATGATGGGGATGTGGTTGTGGTGTGTAGATGCATGCATTTTGCACATATGAAATTCCCGTATCCTGCTTATTACACGTTCAACGTGGATTCTTAACGCAGCTATCCTCTTTGCTTGCTTTACTTCCTCCGCAGTACACAGCACGTTAGTAAAACACGCTGGGAGGACGTATAAGCTCGCACTGTCGAATCTGAAGCAGATTACTTATGTTTTTAAAGCCCCTATCCGCCATTATGGCCATGCCTGGCCGCAGGGCATCGAGGTATCCGCAGTCCTCCACTATGGTAGTGTCGGAAGCGCGCCCACTATATCCACAAGAAATATAGTTTACTAAACCATCTGGAGTACATGATACAAGGTATTTAAGGGTGTTACAACTCTTGTATTCGGACCAGGTTAGTGACTGGTGTATCGGCTTATTTGGTTTGTTTATTTGAATTTCCAAACAGTCAATGATAGACTGTACCTTGGAATACCTAAACCTAAAACTTATAGGCAAGTTCCGTTTTATTTCGCTTGCAGATGGCCATATTATAAGGTTTTTTTAAAAAATTGTCCATTAAAAGGACAGTTTTTGCAAAAATCCGACTTACAGATGGAACAGAAATTCCAAAATGTAAGGAGATTATGGCAAACGAGTCATCCAGGCGAATTTTTTTTTAAAGTTATTAAAATATTTGTTACCGGAGTGGGTATTTTTTTTGCCAAAATAGATATAACATGGTACATGTTTTTTGGTATTCCTAGACATAACCTTGGACTCCTTTCAAGGGCCATCAGGCTTGACTTGCGTATCTGAGCATTAAAGTTTTCTTTCTGAAAGTCGTCATCTGCAAAGTCCGATGTAGTTGTACGACATGTTAAAACCTCCGGCTCCGGTACAAAATCAGAATCTGATGAATCCGTTTCTTGGGGTTCATAACTTGTAGCATCAGCTTGTATAGGTGGTGTACGTTGGTTCTTCGCCATCAAACTGACATCATAAAATTTAACTGGCGAGCACGCTATGTCGGTTAGTCGTCTTGAAGTGAATGTTGCTTTGCTACGCACTTGACATTTGAGGTTAGCTTGAGCAGCCTTGTCCTGTGTGGCAAGTGAGCAAGTTTGGGTAGCAAAATGATGAAGCCCGGGTCCAGCTTGCTCTTCTGTCGAGGTGGAAGGCTGTGGCTCTGGTTGCAGCTCCTGCAGCTGTAGAGCACTTGCGATGACTGCGAGGCGCTGACGCTTCAATCCTGTCTGTCTCGGAGTTGGTAGTTTTTTTTTTGGCTTAACAATTTGTGTGCAGCTAACACTATTTTTTAAGTGAATGCTACCACCCATTAATCTAAACCTCATATAATTTTCGACGTCTTCTTCAAGCTGAAATATAATCATTAAAAAAAAAAAAAAAAATAAAAAAAAGTAAAAATAATAAAAAAAGTAAAAATTAATTGAAGAGACATCTTCAGACGTCTGCAAGTAGGTAATAAAGTTCAGATTCGAACCTTACTTACACCAATAATGTAGATCGCCCAAAAAAAAAAAACTTTAACTTTTCACATAATAGATGTCAGTAAATTCGAAAATCTGTCGAAATACAACTCGCAAGCGGATAAGTTCTTTACCTATTATCTATGGATTTAGCAATACAAGTTTCAAAAATTTGCACATACATGGTTGTCAGATGACAGGCGGAATGGGGAATGTTGTAATTACGTCAATTGGCACTTAACCCAGCCAATGACAGTGTCATAAGCCCTGTAAACGCCTAGATATAACCCACATTCGTTTCCAGAGCTTCTCTGTCTCAAGTTGAGATATCAATAATATCTGAAATATATAATATTTTAACATTAAAAGTCATTACATTCATGGTAATATTTGAAAGAAAAAACATCATCATGCATCATGCATATAATATTTGATATATACATAATTTATCAAATTATGAAACAAAACATTGTTTAAAATATTATTATTAATTAGGAACTTACACTAAAATGGTCCTCACAGCAATGAAGGTGGCTTTTCATTGAAATAGTTCGATTTTTTTTCGGATCTCTGTTCATAGCTTTGCACCACTTTTTTTCTCATTTCGGCGTTCTTTGGAAAGCATAAAAACACCTTATTTGGAGTTTTTACTGTAGTGTTTTTACACATGGGCACCAAACAATACTTGTATCGCACGTGGGAAGACATTGGAAAAAATATAACGATATAAATAGAGGAAAACTTGAGCAACACAACGATTAAACACTCTGCATCTACGGCAACTGACAGGAGACAGGACTCAACAGGACTGACAGTAGCGGTGATCGCAAAACGTTGGCGTTAGTGACGTCACAGGGATTTTCGGCGCGAGAATGGCTTTTTGGTGACATTTCAAAAAAGGCATATTTTAAATCGCTGTAGAAAATTTAATCGTCAACATAAAAATAAAATAAAAATGCCGTTATTATCGTGATTTTTTACTTATTTTTTTACGATAAAAAAAATAAAATAAGAAATTAGCCTATTAGCATGACGGATTGCAGATTTCTGTGTTTTCTGTATGAATATGATATACTAGGTACTTACGTCGCTAGACGAATCCTTTTCTCACTAAGTCACAGTTTAATTTTATACTGGATATGGCGGTGTCGGGTATTCCTCCCGCGGCGCGCCATGTTCGTACCGCCGTCCGAGGCGAAAGACAGCAACTATCCTTAGCGACTTGTATTGCCAGTGCAAGTAAGTTATGGACAAAATAAAAAATATAGATACTGTGTTCGAATAAATTTGCAGTACTTGTCTACTGCGCATTCGCGCTGTGACGCCTAATTATAACGTCACACCATGTATGACCAATTTTTGAAACTTGTATATATATGTTGAGTTTGTTACAGAAGAATCCACATGCGAGTTGTGTTTTCGACAGATTTTAAATATTTTAAATATTCTTTCCCTATAGTGACATATGTTGAGAATATAGTTAAGCATTTTTTTTGGGGCAATCTAACTTTATTGGTGTAGGTAAGGTTCATCCGAACTTGATTACTTACTAGAAGACTCCTGAAGATATCTCTCCAATTTTTATTTGCTTTATTTTTACCAGTAAATATTTATAACAACACCATTTTGAATGAATACAAATACATGTAGACAAATTACTGGATTATACCCAGTAATTTATCTACAAGTATTTATATTCATTCTAAATGTTGTTGTTAAAAAGCTTTTATAATTACCGCAGATTAAGTAAAATTGCATAAATTCTTTTAAAAATTATGTTTTTCCTTTTGTTTTTCTTACGGATAGTATTTATTTCTTTGACTAAATAAATTATGTTTGATAACAATTTGAAAAAAAAAACTAAATAAAACTTACTTAATTTTTTCGAAATGTTTCGATTTTTTTCGAAAAAAAAATTCACTACAAAATCGGCTCCAAACAGATTTACTGGTTCCCGCTTTTACATCGAATTTTGTTACAGGATATATATTTCCCGATATTATTTTCAGTATCTTTTCACTTCAGCAGACTATCTCCTTAAGAGTAAGTACCCGGATGACCAGCTGAAGTGCATAATATTGCAAGTGTTTAATGCAGTAGACAAGTGGTCAGTACTGCACTTTCTTGGTCCTCATTACCGCGATCCCCTCCTCAGTGCGAAATGGAAATCTCCCAGCGGGTCAGAGTGCAATATAGAACGGATATGCGATAAACTGCAACTGCATAGAGAGTGGAACTTATGCATAATCGTTAAATTATTGATTAATTTATTGCTACCTGCTGTTTTAATTAATATCTTTGCTGGATGACCCATCAGCCAATCTGCGTTATAAACCGCATGGATATTTTACTACTACTACTACTACATACTTTCCCTTTTATAATAACCAAAAAAATCCACAAACAAAAATGACAACGTGAAATAATTGCAATCAAATATCAGTCTACATCAACGTGATAAAATAGCGTTTCGTGATATCGAATTGGGTTCTTTCCGATTTTTTTATTTTTTATTTAAAAAAAACTATTGAAAAATAACAATAACAAGGGATTTTTTTTTAAATTTTTACGATGACATATGAATTTTCCAGTTTGAAATAGCGCTTTTTCAAATTGCTCGCAAAATCCTCCATTTGGCGCGCATGCAGTGTGATGTCACAGCAATATGGGCGCTCACTTTGTAATAAATTTCAAGCCTTTCACGGTGGACGGGTATGACGTCATTAGCCAATAACGGGCGTTAAAAGTCACTCGTAATTTCGTGTTTTTAAAACATACATTTTTAAATGAAAACAACATTTTTGATCATTGTGTTTTATATCGTTGGAATTGTAAAAATATACTTTAAATATTTATAACGTTTTCAAGGATATTCATGCTATCGGGAAGAACCCTATTCTCTAACAAAAAGTTATGAATAAAATATTCAAAAAGTAACTTTATACGTTAAAATTTATACCTCTATACGTTAAAATCATAAAATCCAAAATTGCTCTCCCTACTACTACTTCTACTACTTTTCCTTTTCCGCACCCAATGGTGCATAAGGCACTGCATTGGTACACCAAGTGCAGTGTATTTTAATCACTTTTTATTACTTGAATGTATTTTTATTGCTCTCCCTAGCTTATTGTTAATCAAAGCTTGCTGTATCCACCTACAAATTACTCGTTTAAACGAGGCCTAACTACTGCATTATGGAAGCGGATTTCAAGTAAACCATAGATTGGACGTGCACGTCATAAGATAAAGTACCCGTTTACTTATTTAAACAATTAATTAAGTATGTTTTCATTAAGTGAAGTAATTATAGATTTCTCTGAGCATTAAATGCATAACATCATGTGAACAATCTCTATCTGAGATGGTAATTACTGATCTGATGTACCGACTGTGTTTTTCTTTTTCCTTATAGTAAGGATAAATAATAAAGGTATTTCTTAAATTGAGTTTAAATGACAAAATTTAATCCAGATTTATCTTCGAAGAAACGGATGCAGAATCTGTTTTTTATTCGGCATTAAATATCACAAGTTACATTTAATTGATATTATTTTATGATATCAGCATCTTCTGCTAATACAGGGCGTAACAAAACTCGATGTACAAGCAGGAAAACAGTGAATCTAGATAATATTTGGAGTCGATTTTGTAGAATTTTTTTTTTTATTTGACCCTTAGTTTTCGGGAAAATCGAGTATGAATTTACTCAAATAAATACCATCCAAAAAGAAAACAAAATTAAAAAACGCGTTTTAATAAGAATTTGAGCAATTTTACTTAATCTGCCATACTTATGAAAACTTTTGAGAGAAGAAATTTTTTTTTTTTTTCAAAGCCATATTAAAAATTCATATTACTCAATCGTCTCTTAATACGATGTAGATTCACCAGTTTCCCGCTTGTACATCGAGTTTTGTTACACCCTGTATAAGAGGTTGTAGTCTACGAAATAATTTAATCTTGAATTCAATAGGTAGGTACGGATTCAATTGCCCATAGAGTGTATTAAAATAAAATTATACTTTTACTAGAAATCTTTTTTGTTTAGGTTTTGAAAAAGATACGCTTAAAAATATCAAAACGCATTTATTAATAATTAATTAGTTTATTTATTTATTTTTAGTTGGATTAGAGGTGTGATAATTCCACTCAGTCGATTACTCGTACGCTTCTAAATCCGGTTTATATAACAAGCGATCTAATTTTCTAGCATAAGTATTCGGATTTTCCAGCAAACAGCTAGAAAGTAAACACAATCATATCTCAAGACAAATAAATAATTCAAATACGTAATTCTCTATCTAATTTCTATTTCTATTCAATGAAATTTCACTGCAAACCATGTCAGCTGATTAAAAACTTCATTTTATAAAATGTTCAATGATTTTTATTTTAGTTTATCATTACTTATAAGTTTCACGACACCTACAGAGAAACGTATTGGCTTAATTAATAAATCATTACTCTATTTTTATAATAACGTTCTGTTCTTAAAGATATAATCAGAAATCCACGTTGACAAAGATATTAATTAAGGTGATTAAACAAGAAGTAGATCTCGGCCACAACTACTCAGTTGTACGTACATGTCGTACATACTAACAATTAAATGTGGGAAGAGAATTTTCACTCAATGTAGGTATTATGAGTTTACTGTTAATTATAATAAATGGTCACCAAGACGTCACAATTCCCACAGGAAGTCGCAAATGCCTCAACAAACGACGCGTATTGACGTGATAACGTTTAATAAATCGATGAACGCCGGCTGCACACACGAAAAAGCATGACTCATTGTCACGTTTCCGCCTGAGCCGAATGTGCAAGCGAGAGCGCGGAGCAAGCGATAGAGAGGCACGATCGGCCTAAGCGTTCAGTTTATGACGCATCTATCTCTCTTCCATAAGGAAAAAAATGTAATTTTCAATTAACTCCTGCTTTGTATTATACAAAATGATAATTTAGATATTCATTTAGTAAAAGTATGCTAATTTTCATCAATTGACGTTATCACGTAAAATTATCGTCCGTCGAATTTACAGATAACCAAAAGTATAGATATTTTCATCGAAAAATGTGTTTGGATTTAATGATGTAGTCACGTTTCTTATCGTTTTTAAAGCTCTACAATCGGCAGAAAAACAAATTTTGATAACTTATAAAGCGCTTTTTTTCTGAAGTACCTAACCTAAAATCATATTTCTTTCTTTGTCTAAAATAAAAAGGAAATACTGCTTTTAACAATAAAAGTTTTTAAGTATGAAAATTAATTACATGTTTGAAAAAATGAGAAATAATTAAAGTTTTTAATGCATAGAATCAAAATTGAAAAAAAAACTTAAGTTTGATTTTATAGTATATTAGAGTAACGTTTTTTCATACCCACGATATTATGTAATCATCGTATAAAAAAAAACTAAAACATACACCATCGATTCATTAAAGAAAATAAGCTGTTGTTCATACTTGTTGGCCATTTTGAAATTTCATCTTTTAGTTAGTTGAATCTGCAAAATATCATTTTATTAACATTGCCATTTGCGTGCGAAAAAAAGTAATTTTACTTGCATGATCCTCCTCACTTTTCTAAGAAAGCTTTCTGAACGCAGCTTCAGATCCGAACGCGACCATTGTAGGTTAGTATCATGCCAGGAGATCATGAACGTGCAGAAGGTAGATGATTCCTACGGATTATCTCTTATATTTGTGTTACTCGAGGTTACCGAACCTAACATCCAAGGTCTGCCTACACTAGACCTCTCGCCGCCCTGTTCATGTTCGCCTGGTACTCGGACCGAGCGAGCGATGACTTACCTGATCAACTAACTAGCTCGTGAACGCCGAACGATTTCACTTTCTTTCTGTCTTAATACATTTATCATTTCACGAAAAATAATTGCAGCCGTGTCGTTATAATTTATATGAATAAAGATGGAAAAGAGATCGCCTATTATTTACATTTAAAAATTTAAATCGTACTTTTTATTTTGGTTTTCTATGCAAAAATTACTTTTATACCGGAGAGCCGAAAAGTCTCTTATTTGAAAACATCGCTTATCAGGAGACGCATTAGCGGAAGCAGGGGTAATGGCGCTCACAGGGTAATACAGTTCACACCTTTAACATAACAACAAGATTGCTTAGAAATTTACACCAACAGCGATTTGCTGGTGGGATTCGTAGCCATAGAGAAGAACAGGTGTGATGCAGGCGCTATAAAGGAGGCACGGTAACTGGCGGCCGATCGCTTGGCATGGAGGCAGTTTGTGGAATCCATATGCTCCACATAGGGAGCGGATATGGTATAATGATGATGATGAATAAAATAATGTTTTCGTGCAATTTTTTTTTACCAATCACTTGAAATATTAACTACAAATTTTCTGTTAATTTATTTGTAAGCATTTAAATGATTTTAAACAGTTTAAGAATTAAAAGCATCGGTGTTCTTTGTGTATCACACATTTTCTTTATCATTTTTATCGTATTGGATCTATTTCAAATGCTAGGCTATATCGAGACATTACTGGTTGAACTGTTAACCTTTAATAACAAATAAAAAACAGCCGATTTCGATAGTAATAAAATTACGTTATTGGCGAAAAAACGTGGAAGTGGGTAAACTCAAGAAAAAACATCTTTTTACTGCATTTTTACACAAAACATCAAAATTTCCCAAGACAATAAATACGCTGTTTTTACTGTTACCTACTTTCTAAACACGGTGTTTTTACAATAACAACGTTTGCTTTTATGACCAACTGATGTCGAGACTATTAACAATATTTTAATTTATACAATAAATTAAACGTAAATGAATTACTTTGAATAGCTGTCTACTTAATCTAAATTAGAGTCATATTTTTGTGTTGGAGAAAGAATTACAAGTTACCAATACACGTGTTTTGCCCTTCATAATATACTCGTTCCAATTTAACGGCGCACACAAAATGTGGCTGCAAAATGGGGTTTTAATTTTTTTTTTGCAAAAAAAAATTGATAACTTAAATAATATACGAGACATATCCAGAAAGTGTGTTAAATTTTTTATTTTTTTGAAAAGGTGTATTTGAAATATTTGCTAAATTAAGAAAGGCCTTTTACGATGGTTCGGTCATTTGATTCATTTGGTCATCATGACAAAAGGATTTATAATGCTAGAGTCTCGATATAGAAGTCGAGGAAGTACAACGAATGGTCACGAGAAAAGTCTGATAAAAAAAATTGGTGGCGTGCATGAGAAGACGAATGAATTGTGGAGGAAGCAAGGGAAAGTGTACCAGGATAGATTGGTATGGCGTTTGATCCTCTCTGTCTACCTCTTCAGAAGTGGCGTGATGGTTACTTAGTATTTGAAAAGAAATACGGGATAATATCGATATTTTGTCTATTTTTCAAAATAATCGCCATCGTGTTCTATGATCAATGCAAGTAATGAACCGTGACATAAGCTTCTTTAGCCCTCCTCAAAGAATGTAGTGTCCTAAATTTTAGAATCCGTGATATTTGACGTGATAACGTCTAATAAATCGATGAAAGCCGGCTGCACACACGAAAAACCATGACTCATTGTCACGCTCCGCCTGAGCCGAGTGTGCAAGCGAGAGCGCGGAACAAGCGATATGGAGGCACGATCGGCCTAAGCGTTCGGTTTGTTACGCATCTATCTCTCTTCCACTCCATCGGCCGATGCGTCCGAGTAGAAGGGAGACAGCAGCAGCACACAAGCTACAAAGTGAAAGTGAAATTAAAGTGCAAAAAAAATATAATTTATGGGAAAAAATTGTGATTTTCAATTAACTCCCGCTTTGTACGATACAAAATAATGATAATTTAATTAAATTCATAAAAGTATGCTATTTTTCATCAATGTTTTCTTATGACGTTATCACGTAAAATTATCGTCCGTAAACCGACTTTACAGACAGCCAAAAGTTTTTTTATTGTAATGAATATTTGAAATTTTATGTGAAAAATATTTGAAAAATTCGTCCAAAAGATTCCTCTTAAAAAAACGGGTTGACCGCAAATAGATGCTTTAAAAGCACCTGTCTCCTGAGCGCACATAAAGCGTCGTACGGAATATAAATATAGTTGATGCGTACAACCAGAGAAGAGGTTTTTTAATTTTTTCTATTTTATGCGCTACTTACATCAAAACTTTGTTAAAATATTAATTGACACATCCTACCATATAATGACCTGTTTTGGCGGAAATCACGATTACGTTATTTTAAAAATTAATTGCGGACACAATAATGATAACAAAAAACTTTAAAAAATTGTTCCTAAGATATAAATCATCATCTAAAATTGCTTTATTTTTATTTTCCTGTAGTCCATTCTTATTATACCTTTCAATAAAGATGTTTGAAAGTGGAAGAGCACAGGAAGTGTGTAAGGACAGTGGGGTATGGCGTTTCATTCTCTGTTTCTACCTATTGGGGAGATGACGGTCAGTTACATAGTTAGCCAAGTATTCTCTATACATTGTATGTAGGTACTCTTTTTTCAACGTATGTAGGTACCAGTGGCGGTCGGTGACTTTTGAAGTCGGGCATGCGGTCATGGGAAGGAAAGAAACACAACTCCTATATTTTTTTAATCAGTTTAATTTATTTGATAAACATAATATCGATGATTTAGAACAGCTGTTTCCAATTTTTGTCTATGGAACCTTAATTATTATTGGTCAGTTTTTTGTGGAACCCCATCTCGACAGTAAAAATGTAAATTGACAAAAATAAAAGCCGTGAAACGTATATATTTCAGCAGAATTTAAATTATGAAAATTATAAATGAAAAAAAATGTTTACAGTTTTTCCGTTTTCTACGTCTATTACATTACGTAAATAATCCATAATTAAAATACTATTTATTTATTTCTTTTATTGTACCAGTAGGTACATAGTTTTCCGATAGTCTATCAACTTTTAAAAAGGAACTCCTAGAAGTGTATGCCCAACCCCCACAAATCTCTTAATAACTTCATAACTTTTGCTATAGTGCCCACCCCCCCTCTCATTTTTCTTTAAATTATCATTAACGTACCCCCTAGTTTTATATAAAAATAATCTATCTTTACTTTTATATATTTACTTTATTTTCCCTTCAATACTTTTCTAAATATGGAAACTTTACTGGTCTATTCACTTATTTTACTATCATCACAAATGTTATTATTTTAATGTACTGTTTGTTTCCTAAATAAATAAAAAAAATTTAAAAAAAAATAGTGTAGGCATGCTCTGCATGCAAAGCATGCATGGACGGACCGCCACTGGTAGGTACATACACGCTCTCATTTTATTGTGTATATTTAATATATTTGATGTCATGCACAATTTGCAGGCATTTTCAGAAGTCGGAAAGTATGCATTATGTGCATGGGAATGTATCGAAAGTGTTCCCTCGTTTTGGAATTTGAATTGTGTGTGTATGTGAGTATGTGTGTGTTGGTAGTTATTTACTTTCTCCATCTTCTGCATAAGATATTCACGAGCTGGAAAGTTAAGAAGCCATAAAAAGAAAAAAAAACTTGTAAGTATTACTTTTGGTGGCATAATATTGCAAACGCACGTTCGTAATTGGGCAATATTATAAATAATGTGGACATTAAATAATACTTTAAATATATACCAATTGCTTTTGTCATTCTTATGATTAATACGTGCTGTATCTATTAAAATTTAATAACCTTAACGATTATTATAAATCCACCAATAACTGCTTTGCATATTGATTTAATGTAGTTATTATTTGTACATATTTTAACTTTAGTAACTTTAGTACTATTTTCCCAACGATAATATTGATAAAGATGAGAGAACGATAAAGTTGTAGTAATTCACGCTTTTAGGTAAATACTTTTATTATCTATCTTACATTGTTAGCTAATGGCTGTTTTTTTTATTATTTATTTTACTTATTTTAATTTCTAGGTAATGTTTTTCTGGGTTATTTGGATATTTTTATGGGTTAACACGTTATAACAACCCACGTGGACTAGATGCTGTTAAAATGCGATCTCTCAGGCGAATGTGTGGTAAGACTATGTGGTAAGACTGTGTACAAATGTCGAAATTAGAGCAGAGTGCAAGGCTGAGATAAGCATTATCGACAAAATTAATAAAGGGTTTTTACGATGGTTTGGTCATGTGGAGCGAATGAGTGATGAAGAAACGGCTAAAAGAAGTTTAAATGCAAGTGTGCCTGGATGTAGAAGCCGAGGAAGGCCGAGAAAGACATGGCATAACCAAGTACGACCAGTACTTGAAAGTAGACATGTGAAAAGTCGGAATAACCACGACTGCATTCATTGGGCAATAAATATGAAGAGACTGCGGACATATTGTTCAACACTCTGCAAAGCTATAAGCATGCAATATTATCCCAATTTATGACAGTTCGTTTAAATAGTATCCAATTGTGATTTCCTTTTTTGTTAAATAATGTAAAATTATAAGTAGATACCAAAAAATTATTTTTAACTTGGCTTGCATTTTTTATATACATATGTTTTGTAACTTTTTCAACTTGTTTTTAAAGATTTAATTGATTTTAACATGCTTGATACTATTATTTTTCTTATACATGTAACTTAATAAATGTACTTTTATCGTTTTAATGTAATGTAAATGCCCATCGGGCGTATATGTACAAATAAATAAATAAATAAATAAATAAATAATCGGCGTATGTGCATGAGAAGATGTATGAATGTGGAGGAAGCAAAGGAAATATGTCAGGACAGAGTAATATGGCGTTCTATCCTTTCGTGATGGTTAGTTAATTAGTTAAAAACATTACCTGTATTTTGAAGGCCGTAAAAACCTACCAAATTCGATTATTTTATTTACTTTGTCTTTACGATAATTCATACCATCGAAGGCAGAATTTTGCAGTAATTTTTTTACCTATAACAAATTGTTAAGATTTTTTTTAAGCCGATACTGACGCGTTTCTGGTTGAAAATGCATAAAAAATCTTTGCCCTTGTGCTAAATTCCAGGGAGAAATCCGGAGACTACGTTTGTTGGGCAGCGGCCAAAAAAAGAAGATTTCTAATTTTTTTGCTATCCACGGATATATTTCCACTCCATAAATATGTTGTTGAGTAGAATCCATGATTCTTTAAAAGGATTCTAAACTCAGCGATCGGCCGCCAGTTCCAGTGTGTCCTCAAAAGAACTACGCTCCGTATGTCTTACGTAAACTGATGGCGGATTATCAGCAGTGGACATCTAGGGCGCCGGAAACATTGCATTTATTGACTAAAAATTAAATTGATTTCCGATATTATTGATATCCCAACAGAAACAGAGAAACTCTGTAAACAAATATGGGTTATCTAGGCGTTTACAGGGCTTATGACCTGTCATTGGCTGGGTTAAGTGGCCACTTGATGTACCACAACATTCCCCATTCCGCCCATCATCTGACAACCATATATGACAAATTTTTGAAACTACAATATTTCGAGTTGGTACAGGAGTATCCACATTTGAGTGGGTTTATCGACAGTTTTTAACATTTTTTTCCTCTAGTGACATCTGTTGAGAAGATGGGATTTTTTGGGGATAACCCACATTCTTTTCCAGAGTTTCTCCGTCTCTGTTTGGATATCAAAAATATCTGATATCAGCCCAGCATGGGTATAATCCAGTAATTTGTCTACAAGTATTTGTATACGTTCAAAATGTTGTTAAAAATTTATTTCCGATTGAAAACTTTGTTTGTTTGCGTGTAAATTTTTATTTAGCCATAAAAAAATTCATACAGCTAGTATAATACTTTTTTTTTAATGTTATATCATTACTTATAAACTACTTATAATGTTGAAATCTAACAAACACATTGTATTGGATGTTATTATTCAAATTATTATTTCATAACTTAAGGACTGCGACATCGTTGATTTGATATTGTATAATCCACAATGATTGGAGAAAGTAAAGTGAAGACTACGTCGGAGTTTTTTGACAGCTTACTACACTTGACACCAAAATTTGAGCAATGTATAACGAACTTTCATCCGTTTTCACCGAACTTACGTGATCGGGTTTTTCTGACTTGATATGTTTGTCTTCTGGCGGCCATGTTGCTTGTTAGACCGCATGTTTTGTTTCAAGCATAGAAAATTAGCAAACAATAAACGCACTGGTACACATAACGATAGCAACCTATAATTAAACGGATATGTAGGTACAGTCAGTCAGTTAACATAAATTTATGAAATATTAACTTTTTATTTACAGCTGCACCTGATTAGCGTTAGAAAATTTGATATTTTTAAAACTACATTCCGAATTTACTGACGGTCACAAACCTTGGAAAAATAAATACTTGATTATATTTCATTTTATATCCCTACAGAGTGAGGTAGATTTTTTTCAAATTCAGGAATATGGATATTCAAGCGTTTACAGGGCTTATGACCTGTCATTTGCTGGGTCTTGGGATAAAATCCAGATTTGTGTACAAGTATTTGAACAAGCCTAAATGTTGTTGTAAATACTTTAAAGTATTTTGCGCAGTCCGATTTCCTTAAAAATATACGAACTTTACGTTAAAAAAATAGCAGGAAGCTCTCGTTTTTGACATTTTTTTCAATCATCAGAGGCAACAAAATAATAATAATTATTAATTAAAGGATAGGTATACAAAATTCCAGGGAATAAGCGAGCCGTTTTTAATTATACTTCTTACTTTTCTGTTTTTTTTTTAAAAGAATTTTGTGACCACATTTTATGAGCGCCGTATTTGTTTTTAAGCTTTCGGTACGTCCTTTAAAGTGAGTAGTTTTTAATTTTATTTGTATTGCCTTCAACAGCAAATATTTTGATGTAAATTATTGTAGTTGACCTATGTAAAAAAAAGACGCAATGGAAATACAATACTAATTAATGTATTAAGAATTATATTAATATTCCCATAGTTAAAAATGAATGAAATTTGATTGTAAGATTTCTACAATAATAAAACAAATTCATCAAATAAACAATACAACACAATACATAATACGAACTCACACGGATACAAAATACAAAAGAACTAAACAATGAACTATAGTTTCTACATATTATAACTCTGCAGCTTAAATAATCGATTATAAATTCTTAAATAATAATAATTGGCAAGGAACTTCTATTATGGGTCCCACCCACGAGTTCTACTTTCCAGTAACATCAAATGAATGAATAACTTTTAACACGTATTATTACAACATAAATTCATTCTTCATTAGACACTTATGTATAATAATAATTGCTTGTCCGTAAGTTTGTATTTTCTGTCCTATTTATGATGTTTACTCGGTTAAAACAAAATGCCGCCTTTATAACTCCTGCATCACACCTGTTCTCCTCTATGGCTGCGAATCGTGGCACCTAACAAGGGCCCAAGATACCAGACTTCTGAATTTTAAGAATAGGTGTCTTAGAAGAATTTTAGGTGTGCGGTGGTTTGACTTTGTAATGAACACAGATGTGAGGCAACGGACACAGCAACCCTCGGTATCTACTGTCATCCGGCGAAGGCGTTTCGGCTGGCTGGCTAGGCCACATACTACGTATGCCTCCCGAGAGCCTTAACCATGCTTGCCTATTTTACAAGGCATCAGGTTCTCGGCGTCCTGGTCGTCCACTGTTGACAATTCGTCGGCAGTGCATCAGAGCTGCGAGACGTGGGCACTTGACAGAGCTGCGAGATACACTTGACTTGGGAGGATACACGGATCTGGCGGCCGATCGCCTGGCCTGGAAGCAGTTTGTTGGATTCCATATGCTCCACATAGGGAGCGGATATGGTATGATGATGATGATGATGTCCTATTTATTGTCTTTAAAGTCACACACACAATTACGATGGCACAGCAAAAAAACTTTGAACAAATTGGGAATTAAGGGGATTAACTAATGTAGGGAGATTAAACACCGTATGACTTTATTATTATTATGAATAATTTACATAACAAATGGGTCTTAAGCTTCTTTCAAAACATCACTTCACTCTCACAGTTGCGCACTTCTGGTGGGAGAGCATTCCAAGCCACAGGGCCCGCAACCGCAAAAGCGCGCTCCCCAAATTTTGTGCGCTGACTGTGGATCGGTACTAAAACCCTGCCTATAGTTGTAGATGTAGCTGATCGAAGTGTGAGACGTATTTCAGCTAGTTTATCTGGAATGCAAAGCTCTTAAAAACTCTGGAGCGGCATCATGCATGGCTTTGTACATAAGCCAACAGAGTTTGTATTCTACCCTTTGTGGAAAGCGCAGCCAGTTCAGTTTTTTTAGCAGTGGAGTGATGTAGTCGAACGTAGAGATTCCGAAAATAAGTCTAGCTTAAGCGTTCAATACTGATTGGTTATTTTGGAGTGCTTTTGATTTTCAGTTTGATAGATTGGGACTAAAATGGTATTTTATTTCAATACACTTTAACTTGAGCAGATTATTTTAATATCAAATAAAAATAACTCAGATTACTTTCACTGAAATTTATGTGCTGGTTATTCTGTACGTGATCGTGAAATATTTAATTCAATCACATTAAACTTTACAATAATAGTGGCCTGGTCCAATATTGCAAAAAATTACCAAAGTAACGAGTGCAGAAATGTTCTAAAACATGTACCTACCTAGATTCTTAATAGCACTAATAATATTAGGTACTATTAAAAAAACATATCCAAGAGTACCTTTCATCTTTAACATACGAAAATCGCTATTGCCATTGTAAAAAGTACTTTAATATCAAGTTCGATTCCCGTAGGGGGTCAACGTGAAATATTTATTTACCTGTAATAAAAATGATCAAAATACACTGCACTTGGTGTACCAATGCAGTGCCCTATGCACCATTAGGGGAAATTATTATCAAGGGAAACCTCGACACGTTTGAAAATCTAAGCAGAAAAAAAAGTGCTTTCTCGTTTAAATTCGATTATAATATGAACTATTAAAGTCTGAGATACCTAGGACTGGCGCCGAAGCGTAAGACTGATCATCTTGCATTCACGTAACAATTTATCCAGATTTACTGTACTTGGTTAACCAATGCAATGCATTGGGAGCGGATAAAGGAGAGTAGTAGTAAGTAGCTCCTCCCACGTCAAGCCCGCACCCATCAGCTCCGCCGAATACATCCGTAGGATGGTCATCGGCGGTCTGCCAGGACGGCGGGATCCCTAACTTCAGCGTTGGTTATGAAGTCAATCCTTCTCAGACACTTATTCTCAAAACTCAACAAGCGAGCATTCTGAACTTTGTGAGGTACCAGGATTCGCATCCATAAAGGAGCACCGGCACAATGAAGGAATTAAAGAGTCGGCATTATGTTTTGACAGTGTATAAACTGGAATTCCAGACAGCACGCATCGCGTTGAAGGTGTACCTAGACGGATTGCGAGTTCCTTGTGCGTGTTGCCATCTTCAGTTATATAAACACCTAAGTATCTGAAGCTGTCAACTTTTTAGATTCTCTGCCCATTGTTGCAAAGGGTGAAAAAAGGGCCAAAAGTTGTAAATATTTATGTACGCGTAAGGAAAGATGGGAGGAGAGGAAAAGGAGATGGCAGGGATAGGAAAAAAGGATGGGATAGGAAATATAATTATACATTTCAATAAATAAATTTATAATATAATCATTTATTTTTGTTGTTGAAATAAAAGGAATTAGAATTAACAATTACTTTTTGTTGTGTGATCTTATCAATGGATGATTGAAATCCGAGATAATTGAGCCACACGCCGTGGACCGTAAATCTTATGGAAGTGTTAAGCGTAATTGAATGTAAATTTCTATGGTAATTCATTTCATAAACAAATTTGTTGTTAAAATCAGATTAACTGCCTAAATATGTCATCAAAATCACTTTTAAATAGACAAAACTGCCTATTTCGGTAAAGCTTATAGGGATTTTTCTCAAGCCTGGGTGTTTGTAACGTTGTTCCTCTCTGTAATTGGGCCTCCTGGCCTGTTGAGAAGGTTTTTTTTAAAAAAAGCTGTTTAGTAATTTTAATTAATTTTCCCTTTTTCAAGAAGAACGTGTCATTTCATAGTGAGTGAATGTGGAGGTAAAAGATAGAGTGGCGTGGCATTCTATACTATCTGCCTACCTCTTTTGAAGCGCCCTTGAGGTATTTTTTTATAAAAACGGCGCTATATAAAGTATCCATAATAATAATAATAATAGGAGAAATGGCAAGAGGGTTAGAAAATATGCGTGTATAGATAAAATATAGAGCTTTGGTGTTTTACCCCTTTCCCCAAAAACGTCAGAATAATGGGGAAATAATCACTACCAGTATCAGATTTATTAATAGTGGATGAGTTAAATTCTTATTTTTATTATTTATTTATTATTTTTGTCAGCCACGTGGTGTAGGGCTACCATGAATGAGGTCTTGGGCTCGATTCCCGACGAGGTGAAACATTTATTAAAATGTTTTTTTCACACAAAAAATATTTTGTGTGCATAATACCTTGGGCTCTGAAGTGCAATTAATGAACACAGTGCATCTGGTGCACCAATGCTTTGCACCATCTGGGTGCGGATAAGCAAAATCTCTCAAAAGAAGTAGAATGATTTTTTTCTCTAATTAATGCATTTGTGCAAAACTGCGAATTAATGGTCTCAAAAAATGATCGGTAATTTTTTTTTAAATATATCGTTAATAGTACGAATATGATTGGATTTCGTAGGTTGTCGTAGGTAGTATACATAATATTACATTTCATAGGTTGTCTAGTATTTGAAAAAACGTATAGTAACAAGCACCTACTAATGTAGAAATCTAATATGAAAGTAAAATGACGGCAAGTGTCACATCACTGCGCTTAACCTCAATTCTTTGTTTTTCTAATTTTTCCCGCCTATAATAATGTAAACCTTCGAACCGTGAACGAAAGGAGCTTTATAATAATTTTCTCAAAATATCACTAATAACAATAACACTTTATTTTAATGCGTTACTTAGCATTGGCATTGGTTTCGCTAACTGCTTTCTGTAGAATAATAAACTACAGTTTTCTGTGTAACAACTTTTCACATGATCAACTACGTGTTTTATTTGATCACGCCCTTCTCGGCCTTCCTCGACTTCAATACCCTGGTGCACTCGTACCATTCGGCGTGTGTGCATGAGAAGATGTAGGAATGTGGAGGACACGTGGAAAAAGTGCTAGGACAGAGTGGTGTAGAGTTTTATCATCTCTACATACCTCTTAGGGAATAAAAAACTAACGACTAAAAAAAAGGGTAGAATTACTAATATCCCTATCTCTGTAAACTTGGGCCAGCTCCTTGAGCAGGTTGGGGTAAATGTGTTTATGACAATCTTAGAGCCGAGACAGTGATAGGGGCAATGAAAGCATTTGGTCGCGTATTTAAACCTTCTTTTCTTCCGCTTTTTCCAGTTAAAACTGAATCTATTAAATTTCGCGGATTAGTTTTAAAAAAACCTTAGAGGACTGAACTGAAAAAAGACTAGTAGTAAATAGTCTTTAAAACAGTCTAGGGAAAGGGTGGGGCTTTCACTGTATACCCCTTGGAAAATTACGTGGTGGTTTAGTTAGTTATAACTAACTAACGTATTTTAAAAACATACGGGATGATATTGATACATATTATGTTGCCTATTTTCTTAGATAATCGCCATCCTGTTCACCCCTCCATTAGGACCCCGACTGACCGCGGATGCTCGGGTGGATGTCTGAGACGGAGGCCCTGGCGAGGCGGTAAGCTAGTCTCCATACGGGTAGTAGTATTTACAAATAAATAAGGAATCGGGGATATTGTCAATGTATATTGTCCAAGTATTTATCTTTTATATTTTAATATTATCTCCCAAGTGCAATTAATGCAACCTACTCTGTACAAATATCTTTATATTGACTGGTCTACATAAAGCTAAGACTTCCAGTTTTTATATGAAATATTTATTTTTATTTTTATTTTAAATTTTTGTTGATTTTGGATTATTTTGTAAATTGAATGCAATGTTGACGGGTGGAGCTAGAATTGCAATAATCTATGCGCTTTTATCTGCAAGGCGAGTTACAATACAGTCTTTTTAGTGCAAAGCGCCTTTGAGGGGATTTTCGTACTATCTGAAAATAAATTAATTAACCAGCAAAAAATTCACTTTAACAATAAAGTTTCAGAAATTTAATGAAGACGTATTAAATATTTTAATTATGCTTATCAGCATATTATTATTTAGTAGTAAGACGTTTCACGGTTAGAAAGTTTGAAATATCATCTGAACGTTAAAAACACACAATTTCAGACGAATATTCTGATCGGGATTATTAAGGTAAAAAAATTGCCCATTTTGTGAAGAAAATTTTTTGTTACTCTTTCTATGTAAATACTGTTCTCATGAAAACCTGTACCGTTTGAGTTAGAAAACAGGAGCATGGGGATTCGATCCGGGAATCATTGGAGTCAGAGTCCGTGACACAACCACAATGCTACCCACCTGAGTATCCTTATTACTGATCCATCGTTCCTTATCTAACTGAAAAATATTATTTTCAATGCTTAACAAACTCCACATTAATTTTATGAACAAGGCAAGAACAAATTAATGGATGTCTCCTTCCAAAATATATGCTTCACTCTCTTATAAGGATGCTAAGAAGATGCAATTTTTAATTAAGTTGAATACAGGTATTTTTTATTTTTACCTAATGGTACATAGAGCACACGATGAAATGAAATAAATAAACAAAAATACATAATTAATTTACTAACCTTTTTTCTTAGATTCCTTCCTTTGAAAAAATAAAACTTGTTTTATAATGATAATTAACAATCACTTTCCAACATCGTCAAAAATATTTACATCAAACACCTTTGTTTATATTTTTTTAAAAGACGTTAAAATATCTTATTTAATAGCCACAAAATATTCTACACAAGTTCGTAAAA
Organism: Micrasema minimum; assembly: GCA_022494985.1. Lineage (NCBI taxonomy): Eukaryota > Metazoa > Arthropoda > Insecta > Trichoptera > Brachycentridae > Micrasema > Micrasema minimum. Next base: position 26,775 of record JAGVSP010005790.1, read on the forward strand.
AATGCACTCACTGCTGTTTTGGAACAAATATTCTCGTTCCAAAATTTGAATGTTCGAAGTGACGTTTGTTCGTGATTCGAATGGAACAATTTCTCTATGGTAATCGTTTACCGCGCACTTACGAGAGGCGTTCACTCGGCAACGCTAAGAACACGTTTGAATACGTTTTGATTCGATGTTGCCAGGAATGAAAGATTTCTAGAAATTTGGCCGCGTGGGGGAAGAAAAAGTGGTGGTAAAAAGCGGTAAAGGGTATGTAACATTGAAACAGCAATGGCCATAACATTGTAATAATGCAACCTTATCTAAGTAAGTGTATTAATTTGTAATAAAACGGATCTTAATTCTAATGATTTTCAAATATTTTTTGTGCAGCTTTTTCAGTTTTGGTTTTTTATTTTAATTCACATTAAACATTTTATCATCATCATACCATAACCCTATGTGGAGCATGTGGATTCCACAAACTGCCTCCAGGCCAAGCGATCGGCCGCCAGCTCCCGTGGATTCTCCCAAGTCAAGTCCCACGTCCCGCAGCTCTGACGCAAACTGCCGATGAATCTTCAACAGTGAACGACCAGGAGTCATAATATTGATTGAAAAAATCATGACTTAGTATGTAGCGTTTTCTAATGACATAAAAAATCTAGGAAATGACTTAGTCTACTTTGATGGCGGTTTCTTTTGTCTTATATTAATGTTAATAATATTACGAAAATGAAACTTACCTACTTTTATGAAGATATTTATTACACAATGAATCTGTAATTTAAAACAAATACTAAATAAAAATGGCGGTCCCCGGGTTTTTTTTTAACACAAAACAAAAATTTTTGATTTTTTGGTCCCCCCTTTTCCCAAAATAGACCCAA